>JAQIWE010001338.1:0-16238 GCA_034698565.1 Campodea plusiochaeta
GTTACTTGCAGATAATTAATTTCCGGTTTTCTGTGATTTTCTTGTACCTTATATTATTAAAGAATTTTTGCAAAAAGTTTGAAATTTTTTACCCAACGGATCAAGAGATATTTCTGTTTATATAATGAATAGATTTTCCATAAGGTAGCACAAATCGATCTGCTAAATTTCGCTGCCTTGCAAAAATACGCAAATTATTCGCTGAAAAACACATATCTATTACGAAGTAGCAAAACTGACTTAAAAATAATGTAAATTAATCATTTTATTCATATATCAGCAGTTGTCTTGTTTTTGGGCCACGCTTGCTCCGCTACCTTATAGCTTATTTTCTTGCATTTTCTAAGGTGAATATCTCTACAACTGGAGATTTTTGGGAGGTAAGAAAGACAATATGAGTTATTTACATCAAGAAGACTAATATTATGTTACAATATCAGAAAAGTCAATTTAGCTGCAAGTAACCCTTTAAAATTTTGTTTTTATAGCTCTCCTGAACAATTTGGTTTAGAAAGTTAAGAAGTTTGTAAAATAGCCCATTGATATTTCCATCTTAAATACAAGCAATTAGTTGTTCCACTTACCACTAGGTGAATCTTTTCCTTTCCCATCCAACAATATATTTCTTAATCTTGAATCATCTGTATCAGTAGACCAACGAGTATTATCACCATCTACATCATCAATAACTGATGCTGATGGAGACATTGCAATGGTAGTGGTGGATTTAGCAACTAAACTGTCTCCTATTATAGGATGCTCCAAGTTCATGTGACGGAATACCTGACTAGGTGTGTGGAAACTCAAACCACATTCTGAAACGGGAGAATAACAATATGCTTAGACTGCTTCAAGTTTAAGTTCAAATTTGTGTTGGTAATATGAATCAATCTTTTAATTTTGGTCAAAACCAATGAGATCACTCATATTTCAATTATTTTAGTCAACAGTTTGCACATAGAAAATTATGCACCTCAAATAAAACACTATCTTATAGACATTAAGTATTAAGAATTATGATTATTCAGTACAATAAGTCTGATATCAGATTTAAGCTAATATGTCAGAAGATTAAAACTTTACAAATGATTCTTGATCATAACTTGACTAACAAAAGTTACACAAGTGCATAGACATCACAACATTGACTGAATAGATAAATGAATACTAAAACAGCAGTACTTTAGCACATTTAATTTTAAATTCTTTAACTTGAAAACATTACTTATTATGGTATATATATAACCGACATAAACATTGTGAACTATCCTTACCTGAACACAGAAACTCCTCCTCTCCTTCTCCGTCACTCTCTTCTGTATCACACCCTCCTTCCCCTCCACTACTAGCCATATATGTCTTCTCAACAATAACAGGTAACTTATCAACACCTACTTCATTCTTTAATAATGTTACATGAGTAAAACCATCTTGGTTGTATGATTCCATATGCCATTCATTATGATCATCTGTTACGTGAGTTGAGAGTGTGCTGATGTGACAAAACTTCTCAACACATAGGGGACATTGCATCGTGCCAAACATTGTGCCTTCAACAAATACACCTACAGGGGGAAAAGGGAGTTTTTAAAGTTACGGATAAAATGTCTTGTTTTCGCTTTCACTGTCAGAGTGATAATTTAAATGTGTGTGTATCTCTGTTTTACTCACTTTTGTTCAGATAGCTTGACAATGACTAAATTGTTACTAGATTCACAAACAGAAACCATTTTCAACACACACACAAAAAATGAAGAAAATCTTCCAAAATTGAAGATGAATAATAACTCATAGTCCTCAAACAGAAGATTTTCAAATTATCTTTTTTAAGTGGAAAGAGTCTATTTGGCAAATTTAAGTTTCTCCTGAAGTCAAGATAAATGAAATGTCAGGACAAATCCAGAAAAAAAACATGCAACTCATGTTTCATTTAAAAATATAATAATGTCCGCTGTTATTTTAAAAAAGACATTGTTTCATAGCAATGGAAATCCACATAGAGCCAACGAAAATAACATTATTACTAATAGATGAATTAACACATGAATTAATTGCTTAAATGTTTATCTTACCAGGGAAATGGTTAGTTGTTTCTCCATCTTTGTTGACTTGAATATTCTTAGTCTTCCCTGCCACACTATCAAATAATTCTTGAAACGCCACTGCATTACGTTCACTACGTTCTGATGCACTCTCACATGGAAGGTCAGCCTCACAAGGATCTGTTTAAAACAAGAACAATGTTAAATAGATTGAAGACACGAAATAGGTATTTTTTAATTATATGCACAATATTTTTCCTTGGTATTTAACTATTTATAAATAATTTCAAAGAGAAAATCATGTGAATCCATCCACCCGTTCAAAAGATATATCCTTTCGAAGTTCTGGGAAATCACTGGGTTTACACTACTTTTATATCCCAAAACTTAATCCACTATATCTTGTACATGAGAAAGAGAAATTCATTCCAGTACAATGACATCTCAGGAGTGTTTTTACCGTAAGAACAGTTATAACTCACGAACAAGAAATTGTAAAAAAGTTACTGTTTTCATCAAAATTAAGAGAAAAATTAGTGCTTTAAAATTAGTGCCTCGTACTTCAACTGATCTATTAGAGAAAGAATTTAAAAATTTATACGAGAGAATAATAAATAAAATAATATCAATATTCATACCGATACCTAAACCACTTTATCACAATTTCAAAGTTATCTTTAGCCTACCTTATTGCTTCCACACATGCATAAAAATGTTGCAATAACTAGAAATAATTGAGTAGGTATTTATTTTCTGTCTTACCTTGTGAGTCATTAGCATTGATCTTGTAGTTGCTAGCATTAGTTAACAATGCTTTCTTATATAATGTATTCTTCTTAGTGAGTGGAGTAGGTGGTTGAAACACTACCTTCTCACCTCGATGGGATAATGCTATGTGACGATTACGAGCACTGATCTTTACAAACCTAAGGTGGAAGAAGATAAAACCTATGTTACTACACATACCATATAAAAATAGAGGAAACTTTATTTAAAGTTATACCCCTCTCGCAAACATAAGGCCCAAATGTATTTAAGAAAATTGACTATTTTGACAGGAGAAAGTTTTCTTTACAATGGTAAACAACGGCGATCCTTTTGTCCACCCCATTGATGTTAGGGGATTATAACTGTCAAAATGTGCTAAAAACATTTGGGTTTTATGTTTGCCCGCGAGGTTTACACACAACTCACAGTGTACAATTTCTTGTAGAAATCATAAGTGTAAATTAAATTGTGCTATAAAATCAAACACAAAACAATATCACAGTCTGAGTAAATGTGTACAAAAAATAATGAAAATTCAATTGATCCTTTTAGTAGTGAGTAACAAAAAATAAACTTGCCTAGAGTACAGTACTTATAATATTGCTGGTAAATAAATCTTACTACAGTAATTTTAATTTATCAATAAAAGCTACCGTACTATACTAATAAAAATGAAACACAAATCACACTTCACAATACAGCTATTACATCAAGTAATTACCTTTTAACTTTTCCACTTTTGCCAGTCCTTGCAAAAATATAAAGACACTCAAAATTAATTACCAATTTAAAATTATAAGCTTTGTTAAAAATTTAATATTAAGAATGTATTTTGTGCAGTTTTGAGCATAAGTACTGGTGGAGTGGTGGTACATTAAGCCAGCTATGTTGACTTATATCTTTTCAATTATAAACTGCACAAAATACATTCTTATGTTAGGAGACTATATTAGGAAAGCTTTTTGGAAATTCTCTTATCATTCATGAAAGAAATTTTTCTGTTAAATTACAACTCAAGTCAGTATTAAACTCTTAAATGATGTTAAGAGTCAGAAGAGAACTATGTGTACTAATAGCAATTTACAACTAGATTAAGGGTCCTCATCTTGCTGACAAGTTTTAAAATATGGGAGAAATAATTATCATGAAAATGAAGCATACTGAATGAACATTATAATATTTGAAATTGATTAGCTAGTATCACTATGATTCTCAAACTAGCTTAGTAATTAAATGATAATGAGGCTGTTTGTCGATAACTGACAAAATTCCCATTTCCTGCAAACTAACTCTTACCTATCTGAGCACAATGGACAAATGAATGGTCTCTGTTCGTATGGCATCTCCCACATTCCATCTTTCTTATTTCTTTCAAGATCTACTTCCATACTTTTCTCTACTACATCATGATCTTTACAATCACCTGGGGTACTGTTGAAGAAGAAACTCTGCTTCGCTAGAACACGTGGGATGTCAGCCTTTGTGATGTTTAACTTGGGGAATGTTAAGCCCATGCTGAATGAAGGAAGGAAGAAATAAAAAATTAGCTTGATGTAGAAAGAAAAAATTGAATAAATAAATTTTTTTTAAAGTGTATTTTAAATCAGTCAGAGATTTCATTTTCGCATAAAAGTTTTATGTGTCACATGTTCTTTGCTTTCTATGAAATTACAAATCCCGAAAGAAATAAAAACTGTTAAGGAAAATGAGGACGGATTTAATAAAATACATTTTCCTCTCAATCATGCCCTTCTTTGATTCTTTGAATCATTCATCTAGCTTCAAAACAAATTTATTGGCAATTTAAATGATATACAAATCAATATAGACAATATGTCGTCATAATTTATGAATAAGTTATAAAAGGTTTATGTAGAAATATAGACCCTAGACCACAAAATTTCGTAAGTCCTTCACAAAACTCTTGTTGAAATGAGAAACTTGTTACATGACATAACCTAGTAAAATTAAATTCTCGCTTTTTGTTAGTGAAAACTTTTGCTGTTTTATTAAAATGATTCTCCATTATTAGCACAATTAATTGGAGGACTATTTTATACTCACAGTAATCTATAGAGCTATAGTACCATATATTTATAAGCATTTGAAAATTGAACCATAACGAAATTCTTCAACTATTTCCTACCTCATATCCTTTCCTTTCTTCTTCTTATTCTTATCAAGAATACTACTCAATGCTCTCTCCAACAATCCACCCAGAGCAGACGACATTTTATTCTTTAAGTTACCATCATCATCCGTAGATGCTGGTTTCTTTAAATGTTCCTTTGTAATATGCTGACCAAGTGAGATGGCATCAGCATACAGTTCTCGACATAGAAAACATGCTGCTAGTTTCTTTAGTGGGACTGCTACACTTGAGATGGAGTGGACTGGAGATTTGGGGGGAGGGGGGATTGAAGGTGGGGGTGCTGAGGAGAAAATTAAGGGAGATTAGAAAGAGTTAAGAAATGTAAAGTCTCAAGAGATCGCCAGAATGTAAAGCCTTAGTGAGATTGGAGGTATTTCCAATGAAATTGTGCTTTCAAGTTATTTAGATCAATATCAGCTTTAGGGAAGATTATCAGTGAGAAAACATTTTGTGAAACAAGAAATACGGTGAGAAACAAGAAATACGTTAAACTGTGTCACATATAAAGTAACTAGTTTAGTATTTTTTGTAAAACTTTTGAGATAGGCCTAATATGTTAAATCATTAAGTTCAATATTAGTAATGTATAAGAAACTATACATTTATTTACTTTCTAATATTACTATAATAGTTGTAGGTAAGAAAAATAGAACAATTAGTTAATATTCTAGAATATCTACAAAAATAGAAAAGTGTTAAATAATATATCAAATTCACCATTGAGTAACAATAAAATATCAACATGGAGTGTACAATAAGCTACAAAGTCTAATATTTCAAAAGTTTATTTTATTGTTTAATGAGCACTATTTCCAAAATTCCCTTATTGCTAATAGTAGTGAACTATTTTCCCCTAGCATTTGTACAGTAAGCAAAGTCTTACATTGAGGAGGTGTTCCTTTAATGTCATCCTTATTTTTATGGCACCTCTCAATATGTCCTTCAAGTGCATCTAACCCTAAGAATCTTCTAGAACAAACAGGACAAACCATTTCTTTATGTTCATATACTGAGCGAATATCACCAGTTGATGAACCTTTACTCTGTAGCAGACGCTCCATCAATTCACGTTTCTCCTGTTGACCAACTGCCTGACCAGATCTACAGTTGAGGAGAATTTGGTTATGAACGTAATTTGTAAATGATGGACAAATTTGTTAATACTTGTGAGCATCTATCCATTTACTTTTACAAACTTTTGCCAAATGAGATAGTATGGTTATGTATCATTACATGTATTTAATTAGTTATTTCATAAAGAGGTATGAAATTCAGTACAATTATATCATCAATATGTTCACAGAAAATAATACTTTAGTATACTTAATCTTCTATTTATGTTACAGTTGTAAGGAAAGAGCTTTTAGTAATTTTTTTATGCTAACTAGCTTTCAAAAAAAGCCTTATAGTTGGTTGTACTAATGAGTAGGTTATGCTTCACTCTTTTTTTTTTCAAAAAAGATTTATTGAATTGCAATAAAAATAAACAGTAAACACAATAATTAGGAACTATTAACTATGTAGCAACATTTCGAGATTTAAATAAAAAACCTGGAAGTAAATATAAGGCAATTTGAAATAACAGTTACTGAAAACTCTGCCTATTATAATTAAATAAAACAAATAGTAGCAAATGAAATACCAGTAAACTCAAAATAAATTAGCAACAGGTCATATGATACAGTAAAAATAAATGTTGATCACAGATATTGCATATTTTGAATAATTGCCATTTATAATAATTGAGCAGCAGTAATATAGGCTGCATAAGCCTACAACAAATTTCATAAAATATAAAGAAAAGAAATGTTAGCAACAAAAGGGAAAACAAGCTATTGCATAAAACCATGCTATGCACTTTATCACCAAAAGAAATAAAATCATCATGCAAAATAATGCACTGCAAATCATAAATCCATCATGCAGGAAGCATTTATAAGAGCCATAATATGTTTTGAGCATGTTAATATAGTGATTAGTAGTACTTACAGGTGAATTAGATCAGCTGTTTCAAGCCACATCCAGAGTAATTTCTCAGGCCTTTAGGAAAAGCCAGAAAGGAGATAGGTTTACAGAAGGAGTACGCAAATTAAAAGCACTTATATTTTAAGGTCAATATTTTAAATTTTCTAATCTTCTTCATATTGTAGCTGAATGTGAATATTTCTCTTATTTATTTAAAAAATAGATGTAATTAGCTATGGTAGTTCGGCCAAAATATAATTGTCAATACACTTTTCAAATGCATTTAAAAAAATTATTGATCTTTCAAAAAAAGACATATTTGAAATAAACTTCAAATCTTTTCACAACATTTTGCAAATTAAGATACTAAAATAACGAAGTTATGTCTAATTTAACTTTATTTTGCATTATCAGGAATGTTTTCTGCAGAAAAGTAAAAGAATAAATACTAGTTCAATGTGAAATTACAGTAATTTGTTGAATTGAAAACTAAAATAATATATCTGTGCTACCAGAATTAAATTTTTTTTTAAGAATAGACAAAGCTCGCGATAATTTGTGTTAATAGTGTTTCTGAGGCTAGAAGTTTCTTAAATAGGTATAATTTCCCAAATTTTCAACTAACAAACAAATTAAAATAACAAATTAAGTCACTACAGTTTCTATCTATATTAATTAATCTTTATCAAGAGAAATTTAGTCTTTATCTTTGTAAATGCAAAACTTTAGTCTTTATCAAGTTCTTTAGTCTAATCAAGAAAATTTGAGAACTTATACCTATTTTTGGAAGTTTAAGACCGTATTTTATTACCAAAACACAATTTGTGCTAGTTTTTTGTTTTATACGGCATATCAATCGTCATCTAAGAAAAAATGTCATTTCTTCACATTTATGAAAATTTCAAGAAATCAGAAATCTGTGATAAAGGAAGAATTTTACGAGAAATGCAGTTAGTGATTTTTAAAAATAGGATACTCATAAGAATTTCGCAAAGATTAAGTGTATATTAAAGCTGTAGTGAAATTCATAAAATCATTACAGAATTTGGTTGAGAAATAAGAAATTCAATAATTAAGTTACAGAAATAACCCATAGATATCATATTTTTCAATATTGAGATAACAAGAAAACTTCATTACATAGAAAAATCTTTAAACCATCACAGATGAAAACCATTGCACTCTACTTGAACCCAGTGAACCTAAATTACATTAGTGAACACCATGCGTATAAATTATCCAATATCTCCCCATCCTCCAAAACCTCCCATGCTTCAAAAACCACCATTCCATAAAGACTGACCTGTGTTTAGCCCATCTTTCCATGAGTGAAGTATGTTTGATGATTCCATTATTCTCAAACCTCGGACGGAGTATTCCACCGAGATCATCTTTACTGTTATTAGTGTTGTTGCTAGGTGATGATGACTGAACATTTGGAATATTTGATGAGGAGGTGGTAGGGGGAGTTGATGGAGCAGTCTGACTGTCTTTCTTCGGACTCTCTGCGGGACTGGAGGGAGGAGACAAGAAAATTTAACTGATGTTCTATCTCATTCCAGATTATAAATATTAAAAATTTGGTTTAAAATGCAAAAAGTTTAAACAAAATATAAAAACTTCATATAAAACGACTTTGCAATTTACAAAAACTGCTTGACTATCAAACAGATTGAGAGAAACTGTAATATTTAATGACATACTGTAGTCTAATGTTGGTCTTTTAAAACTGTGTTATTCTGAAATCAGACTTTTCTGTGTTTATCCTACACAAATCAAAATATTTATTTGTTTCTAAAAGCAATACCGCAAGTTCTTTAACCTCCTCTTAAACTAATTAAATTGTATTGTACAAAATTAACAGTACTCTCATGAGACACACAGTATTACAAAAAAATGTTTTTTTTACCTTCTTACTTAAAATTACTCAAAGCATTGAGATAAAAAGTGCTAACTTAACTAAACTTACATGTTATCTAGATCTAATAAGTCTGCATTCTCCATTGGCATCATGCTTTCATCACTATCCTCCCTATTATCATAAACATAATCCTTTGCTGTATAAGCGCCTGGTGCCCCTAACTCCCCCAACTGCTGTAAGATCTTCATTTCTTCACTGGTAGCACCCATAGCCTCCTGTAACTCATTCAAACTCTGTGGGTCGAATGGTGAATAGATAAAGAACGGACTTGAATCTTCTGTAGGTATAGGATTATCGAGTATTTGGTTGACTGAATCTAATATGGAACCCAAACTGCTTACTGGTGCGGACACTGGTGGAGTGTATGTGGAAGCGTATGATTGGTTACTAACAGTTGTTGTAGATGGATATGATTGGCTGGTTGTAGTTTGTGGTTGGTATTGATTTGTTGATGTTGGTTGATAATTGGTTGTCTGTGGTTGGTATGATTGACTAGGTGTTGTAGTTGGTGTGTACGTTTGGTTGTTTGAAGTCCAGTTTTGTTGTTGTTGATTTTGTTGGTATCCCTGCCAGTAGTTGTTAGTTTGATTAGCCTGCTGAGACTGTTGTGTACTGGTAGGGTACTGATTATACTGGTAAGATGAGTTGTTATATTGAGATGAGTCAGGAGTAGGCTGTGTGGGTTGGTAATAATTGATGATATCAGTAGACTGCGGTGCTGAATATGATTGGTATCCCTGCATAGGTGTTGGTGGAGGTGGCATACTGTCAACAGGTGGTACAACTGATTCAGATGGTATTACTGGTGGTTCTGCTGTGGTGGTAATAACTGGTTCAGTTACTTTCTCTAGTGTTTCATTGGTAGTTGTTTCAATTGTTTCCTTCACCAGTGATGATACTTCTTTAGAATCTTCCTCTGTCTTATCAGTAATAACAGGTTTCTCTTCAACCAAGATATGAGTTGTACTTTCATCATCAGCTTCTTTCTCATTAGGTTGTGTATTGTTGTTTTGAGTGAGATCATCATCTCCCATGACAACATCATCAACAATATCTTCTTCCATATCATCCAGTTGACTTTCAACTTTCTCATCTTTCACATCATCAACAAACTCTTCTAAACTTTCCTTCACGGAGACTTTGTTAGATTTCACCACAACAGGAGTCTTCTTCTTGCGAGTAGTTAGTCTAATACCCTTCTTTTTACGTTTCTTCACACCAACACCACCAGGCTTCCTTACTACTTTAACCTTAACAACATCACTAACTTCATCTGACTTAACCTCAGTATCATCTGTAACTTTCTTCTCATCTCCCACCATCATATCTTCTTCATGATCTTCCTCAACTTCTTCAATCTTCTTCTTTGGTGGAATATAATCCTGCATGAGATTCTTTAACTCACGAACTAAACCTGGTCTCTTAGGCTCACTGGCAGGTTTAACACTCTCTTCATCAGTGACTTTCTTACTATTGACTTTCTTACTCTTTCCTTTCTTAACTACTCCTTTCAATCCCTTCTTCTTAACGACTTTCTTTACAACTTTCCTCTCTGTTTGTTTTGGTGGCTCTTCATCAATGACTTTTGCTTCTTCCTTTTCTTTCATTGCTTTTTCTTCTTCTTCCTTTTGTTTCTTAGCAAGAGCTGCAAGTGGACATCCAATACTCAAATGTTTCTGTAAGTTTTTATCATCACAAAATTCACATTCACAGTCAGCACACATGTAGATAGTCTCCTCTTTCACTTCAGGAACATTTGCATCAGATGTCGTTGTACTTTCTACAGGGTCAATAACCTCATCAGTATTAACTTTCATGCTGTCATCATCCACTTTGGTGTCATCAACCTTTGTTAGTTCTTCAATAACCTGTGTCTCTAGTTGATCATTCCCTTCCTCACTTACTGCTTTGACTTGTGTGACTTTAACAGCAGAATTAGCTTTCTTCTTCTTCATACCTTTCCTCCTCTTCTTTCCTTTAGTTGTTGTTGTAACTTTTGTAGGCAGATTGACTACTTCAGGCAGAGCAGTTTCAGAAGTAACTTCATCAATAACAGGTTTGTTACTCTCTTCAGTTTGTTTATCTTTACCAACTTTTCCTTTCTTCTTCTTTCCAACAACAGCAGGAGTATCAACAACTTGTGTTTCTTCCTTCTCAGCAGCAACAGAGACTGTATCTGTTAATTGTGATTTCTTCCCACCTTTCTTTCCCTTTCCTTTCATCTTTCCCTTCCCTGTGGCATTAGCAACTGCAGGAGTGGGTACATCAGTGACAGTAGGGGGCTCTTCTACAGGAACAGAGGGTACTTCTTCAACTGGTTCCAAATCAGGAATATCATCAACTTTACTCTGTCTCCTCTCCTTAGCTTTAACGATAGTAGTTTCCTTCTGTAACTTTGGCATGGCTGCATCTTTCTTCACAACTTTCTTTCCTTTCTTCTTAAATCTCTGTGGACATGCTTTCATATGTTTATGTAGGTTATTGAGTGTGGCGTATTCCTTACTGCAGTATGTGCAATGTGACATGACAGGTGTGGTGGACTTGCTTTCAACTTCGCTCACTTTCTTGACGTAAATACATTTCTTCTCATGTCTTTCAAATGATGATTTAGTTTCTAACTGAAGTCCACAACCCACACAAACAAAATCTGCATTCTTCACAGGTGGCATAACAGTCTGTACAGCTTCAGTTTCTTTCGCAGGTTCACTAACTTTTCGTTTCTTTGTTAGTGGAGTTTCAGTTGTCTCTGCTGGTGTTACGATTCCATCCAATTTCCGTTTGATAATCTTAATCTTGGCTAACGGTTGTTGTTCTTCAATATCTTCAGGGGGCTCATGAACAACAACAAAGTTGAAATGTTTCTTCTTCCCTTTCTTGGCAGCTGCAACTTTCTTCTTACTTCTAGCAATTGTTTGCTTGCTGTTTTGTACAAGTTTTTCAGCAACTGAGAGTACTTTTGTCTGTTTCTTGGTGACTGGAACTAACGGTTTACTGACAGTGTCTTTCTTGGGTGAGGGCTCTGGCAGTGATGTATCTTTCAGTTGGGACTTTGAAGACTTCTGCTTACTTGAAACTTTTGGTAATGTAGGAATAGGACCAAAGTAAACCTGTATGGAAAGAAAAGGTATTTTCACTCTTGATAATTCTGATAAATATAATTTAAATAAAATGTGCTGCATTCATCAACTACCAAAATGTGGTAATGTAAAAATAACATCCAAAGAAAAGAAAACCTTGTAACCACTAACCAGTGAAATCATTGATATTAATGATAATAGATAAATTCTACAAAACTTTTGATGATGAAAATGGCCCAGTTAAATTTAACAGGCATAGAATGTAAAAATATTAGTTACCCTCTTTCGTTTTCAAATGAAACAGAAAATGAAAATGAAACAAAGAAAGAAGACAATACACACAAGACATTTTCACCAAAACGATAGACAAACTTGGAATTACCTTACCTGTACCGTAAAAACTTACAATTAAAGACTTATTTTACTGTTATCTTTGCTGCAAAATTTCATGTTATCTGTTTTTTGCAATGTTTAAACTTGTCGGGTTTGTACTTTTCATGTTATTTCAAGTTGTTATTATATTTATTTATGTTGTTTTCTGTGTAAGGGGCCTCTGGTCTTAGAATGTACTATTTGATTTTTGTTCAATAAAATAATGCTTTCATTCATTCATTTAATAAAAACCTACAAATAATATATAACACTTCCAGAAAATTAGAAGTTAAGGAGTCTAATAATATGGTAGTAATGAATGATTTTAAAATATTCAAAATCACAAAAATATAGAACTTTCAAACTAAAAAAATTAGGTAACTGCAGTCAGGTACTAGCCTATAATACTACATGATCTGTTCAGCAGAATGAGATCTATGTTTGTGTCAAGAATACTTAAAAAGTTAAACAGCAAACTATTCCAGATTAGAATGGTAATTTAGAAAAACACTTGGAACCTCTTTTTCTACTGAATAATTTTATTTCAACAAAATCAATTACCATACCGTACATAGTATTATTTTACAGTTTCCCTATAAGTATAAAAGGTTATACCACGCTATGAAAATTCTTTATTTCTGTGAAACAAAATGTGAAGCATAGCTACACCATAATAATAACTCTAAGTTTCTAACAATGGTGATAAATTGATAAAGAAGATAATTCAAACCAAATTGCCCAAAAAGATACCATTTTTGTTAAAGAAAGAATCAGCTACAATTTCATCATTATTACTGTTATTTTTTTCACTATCCCCCTCTTTCAAACATTTACAGGGCCAAGTGGGAAAAGTTAAACTTGTTTGCTAACGAGGATTACACTTAAAGGTTGAAGATATATAGTAATTTGATTTATCTTCAATACTTTAAATATTATTTAGGTAGTAATTTGATGTTATTTTCCTAGATTTTTGTTTACCAATTAAAAAATAAATTTCCTTTCACCTACTAATTTTACTAATTTACTTACTAATTTTGAAAGTTACTTAGGCATACTTCTCCAGTTTTTGTCAATGCTGTTATAACAATATAATATCACTGTAGAAGGGGCTTCCTTTGAAAATTAATAACTCATGAAGTGCATTTCAAAAAAACTGTAATATTTTTACTTGGTATTTGTAAGCATACTTTATTTGAATTTTATTTGTAGTTGATAATTTCACAATAGGATAATTTAAAATTTCGACCCTTGTGATGATGTTAAATTGTTAATATTTCCCTAAATAATGGAAAGGTACCTATGACAAACTTAGAATTCTTGATTGTGAAAAACATTCCAAGATAAGTGAATAAACATCTACTAAACCACTGTTTGTGAACCATGCTACACCAATACAACAATGGACTTTGACAACAACAATGAAGACAAAATAATTGCCTACCTTGAATCTTTTCCTTAGCATGCGGTTCTGTGGAAATACAGTACAGTTTGAAACATGTTAGATACAAATAAACATGTATTGTTTACTTACACTGCTGAGTGTTCCTTGACTACGAGTTTTCATGTCCTCTCCATTGAAGTTGATGGCCCTACGCGTACAACGCTTGTTTGGCATATTGGCTATAAGATTACGCATTGACTCACTCATACCTGGAATACCAAAAATACGAATTTGACATATCATGTAAAGTAATCTGGTAACTCGCAACTTCACTTTTAACTCGTTTCCTAACATTCCTTTTAGAGTAAAACATTTGCAACTTTTCTTCCAAATATTTACTGAAGAATTGTCAATAAATTCAATGACATATAATTATACAATAACTTAGTACTAAATAAATTCAACTTCTAACATGTAGCATGAAAATATTTTTTTTTTTAAACATTGATCCCATAGACGTACTCTACCAATGTACAAAGTAAAGTTACAAAGTTAATATTTTATAAGTTATTAACTGATAAAAGAAGAAGTAAAAAATAATAGGAATAATGATAATAAGACACTTTCATTTTAGCTAAAAAAAATTCCATTCATATAATGTTCAAAACCAGTACTTTTACAGAATTGAAGAAATTACAAAAACCTATCATGAATTGCAGTATTGCATCTGCTCAAAAATATCTCAACCTTGGTACATAGTTATTATTGCCCTCACTTCATCAGCAGTTGGTAGTGAATGCATTTATAATTTACACTCTCAGATAGTATTTTCAAAAAATATTGAAAATGTAAATCATTCCCACAAAATAATGTTTTAAATTGTTTCTTACCATGATGTTTCTTTCTTGAATGTACTTTAACCATTGGACTTCCTGGAATATTTCTTTTCATTCCTCTTCTACCCTGTTGCTTCTTCCTACGACTACCAAATGGTCTCCATTTCTTTTTCTTAGCTGGACTCAACATCCAAGTATGATCACCCCCACATTCTAACATGTGTCGATGTAAGTCCGAACGCACTGTGTGTTCTTTCGTGCACTTGGAGCAGTCAAATGTTCCAGTACCACCGTCTTTCTTAAAGTCTTTCGGTAACTGTGGACGACTGGAGAACGTGTAGTTGAAAATGTCGCAGTCAACTTTTGCAATATCGACTTCCATATGCTGGCACCAAACGATTGGATGTTCATAGTATTTGTGATCTTCGAGTTGCCACAAGTCATCAAATCGACTACCACAAACACAGCAAATGTACATTCGATCTCTCTGCCAAACTCCACCCAGGATCTCACCCATTCTATCATCTGTAACTGCAGCAACACCTTCAACAATTGGAGGTGGTGTTGGTATTGTTGATTTATTAGTTAAGTCTAAGCATTGTATGAAGAGGGAAGTTTCGTCACTTTCCTCCTCCCAGTGTGAAGCTAATGGTGAAACTACGTCAGTTACCTTTGTTAACGTCTTCTGTACAGAAACCTACAAGGAAAAGGTTAAACTGTGTAAAAAACAGCAAGATTTAAAAGCTCCAAATGACAAATTCCTTAGTCATCTAACACAATAGGAAAGTTTTATTGCTCATGACTCAATGTTTAAATGATATTGACTCCCATAGTCTCAACATAAAGTTACAAATATTCATTTCTTCCTATAAAACAGCACAGTGAATTTCTGTATTTATATTCCAGTAAAGATAGCCTTCAGAACTAACCTAATTAAATTAGTGTTAAACATATAAGAATCATCAACCAGATCTACTGATTAATTAATTGCTTATAGACCTAAGTACTGGATATCATTGTAAATTGACAGATTCCTATCTTAAATATAATATCAATAACACCTTTTTATGTTCCAGTATTCAAAACATATTCAAATAATGTATGAAATTAAGAACATACTTGTGCAAAAAATGTAAGAGACAGGTCTGCATACAAAACAGCAGGTGTTCCTGTAAAAAGATTCATTTCTTACAAATCCTTGACTAAATCATTTCTCATGTTCAAACCTCCCTTTCCTACATCTGCTCTCTCTCTCCCACTACTATACTCCCCCTTTTCTCTTCCCTCCCCTTTTCCCATGATAAGACTATGCACATGGAAGTATAACCTCCAAGGATAAATGAACAAGGAAAAATAATAAATGTAAATGCCACAAGAGTATGTATGCAGGACAAACATTATGTAATGATGAAAGCAAAAGAAAAACTTTCCCTATTGTGTAGGTTATCTAAAACTGTAGGTTTAGAGGTAAACAAACAGAGCAGTTACAAGATCAATACAAAATTGAGTCTATAGATCTATAACTAGATACTGGGATTCTCATTTACAGTTTATAGGCCACTTTATTAAATTTCCTCTGCAGAAATTTTACATGGCAAGTTTCCTTTGAGTTTATTACTGTAATGGGGTTCAACAAGAAAAGCTAAACCGCCAGGATCGCAAGTGTAGTTTGAGGTGAAAACCGTTTTTAAATTGTGATTATTTAACTCCTGCTGATATGTAGG
>JAQIWE010001339.1:0-16238 GCA_034698565.1 Campodea plusiochaeta
GGAGCAATAGGCAGTCTGTATTCTGTATAAAAATACAGAATTATCATTATATATAACTATTCTATTTTAAGAGTGTACAATAAATACGAAGTACAGGGTGTCATGAAACCATTTACTTGGAGTCTACAGCAGAAGCAGTGTGACGCAGCAGTGTGACGGTACACAAGTAGAAAGGTATTTCAAAGTGGAATTGAACTAGCTAATATAATTTTGAGTAGGCAAAACGGGTGAAAAATTATTACCTAAAATCTTAATTTCGGCTACAAGGGTGTCAAGTAACCTTTTGCTATGGGGTAACATTCTCCCATAAATTCAAGAGCAACAAATAATACACCATTCTAAAGATAATTAAAAATGGAATCTATTGAGTTACTTTACTAAATTTTCACTGGGAATATAGGCCCTGCGACCAGCTTCCAAAATAACACTGTTGCAGTAAGCTTCAAACGTGGCATTACGATTTTCCTAATATTTCCAATAAATAGAGGGATTTTCTTCAAGATTTCCATCAAACAGTAATCACTGACTCATTTTCTGTCAATTAGTTTATCATTTCTTCTTGTCGTAGCTAAAATATTACTTTTGGCATTTAGATCTAATGATTTCATCAAACTGCCAGTACAGATAAACTTTGGATTTATGGTGATATTTTCGCGTACATTTTGTCTAACCTAAATTTTATAGCATTCTTCAATTCCATTTTAAAATACCTTTCTAATGGTGTATCACACTTCATTTTGGCTTTTACCAATCTTGCTGTAGACCCCTAGCAAAAGGTTTCTTGACATCCTGTATAATCCCTCTGAACACGATTGATTAAAAATTATATGAGGTCAAATGAAATGTATTTTTCAGAAATGCGTCAATTTGCCAAACTTTAATTCGCGTAATTTAATTAAATTCTACAATAGTACTATACTTAATCCTAAATTTCATTCACTTTTTAAGAAAGTCATACCCTTGACCTATTATATATAGGTTTAAATTAAAATGAAAGTTACGTAGTTTCAAACTAAACTCCTGATATACTGTGGTTTCAAAATTTCACTAGAAAAATCAAGTTTGTTTTGACTTACTCTCGGAAAAGCACGTTCGACGATTCTTGATAAAATGATAACATTAACAGATTAAGTTCAATATTCTTAGCTTGGAGCTTGCATACATTTTTTTTTGTTTTGATAAGAGGATATCCGATTCTGTACATATATTTTGGAATCTGATGATGCTATCAAAAATTCAAAATTATGTAGAACAGTTTTCTACTGTGAATAATAGCAGAGTATATATGTTTACTTTTATCTTTACTGTATAATTATGTTTATCATTGCCTATAAAGTGTTCATATTGTCAATGTACTGATGTATAACAACATTATTATACAAAAAGGTGAAATAAACTGCGATGCAAAAAAATATAAATAGTTACATGATTATTATCATATAATTAGGACAGATAATGGGGAATATTCGAAAACAATCCAGTTCAGACAATATCAATTTACCTAATTTGAATTTGAAATAAAATATGGTGATATATCAAGCCTGTACTTTGAGTCGACGAGTTCAAAAATCGAACTTAAACTTGAAAACCCAAAGTCTGATTGGATATTTTAATGTTATAAACTTATAATATATGATCCAAGTCAACTTTGAAAAAATATAATAATAAAATAATACTTTATGGTTGGTCAAACGGAACTGAATCCCAATTGCATAAAATACCTGATGGGTCCGATCCAGTTCGGGTAAATGCACGGTGAAAGAACATATAATAGAGGCTCGCATATAGGAACAGTTCCTATGTTGTATTATATAAATACATATTATATATTATTTGACGTTTCGTTTACTTTTATCTTACAAACATTTTCAAAAACAATATTATATTACATTGTTTTTGAAAATGTAAATTAATATTAAAAATGTGTACAAAGTAGAAAATGTTTGTAAGATAAAAGAAATGAAACGTCAAAAATATTTGTACAATAACTTACATTCCTTTTTTTCGTGGTCTTTCTTCGCCATGATTGGCATTTTCCTTCGCAGATGGTGTCTGTGGAGTTGGGGAGCAATCTGTAGATTTCGCTTTGCTGATTGGCTAAAAAGACAGAAAAAATATAAATTATACGACTGAAGTTGAACACTTTAGGCTAATGCTGGTAATAAATTTCGTACATAATCGGCATTATATTAATCAGTATAATAACACAGGAACCATTTCTAATTATTTTTTTAACTCGGTTTATCTTGAACAATTTAAAATTCCATACAGTATAATGTGCTGTATAATCGGATTTTTTATGGAGTCATTTCCTCAGGACTTCAAATATTTATAAATACGTCCAATTTTGTGGTTATATTGTCATTCAATATTATTGATTCCGTTTGCATTTCCTTGTGCTTGTGTCTCAAAGTCACATTTTATAATGGATTTATCTTTTATAACTTACATTCTATATAACGCATTACTTTTATATCATTGTTATAGTCCAATGCTGAGTATTTGTTGAAATGATTAATCATTAGAACTTATAGAAATATATAATTATACATTCTTTGACAAGAAATAAATATTATTATTATATATCCATTGTTATTTCTTAATAATGGTATATTTTATTATTAAATGCAATTTTAACATAACAGATGATCTTCCTGTAAACGAATTTAGAGCGATTCAGCAGCCATCGTATTATTATTTCATTTTAGTAATATCACTTTAAGCAAATACATCAAAGTCAACGTGTCAACCGACATATTAAACTTCAAGAACGTAAATTCTGTTGACAAAGTGAAAAGGTAAAATTTCTCGTTATATACAGTAGGCCATGAAGGTATAAAAACTGTGATATACTTGGGGGCATGGGTGTAAGGGTCCATGCTTTCTCGACCATGATGTAGCATTTAATTATTGTAGATGGTGAGGTCAGTTGTACCATACTACGGTCGGTGTTTATCCAAAGGGTTTTCACCACTGATCATACCCATTTTGCTAAGGTGTGAGTGAACTCTATAGTAGTTTTTGAAGGTTTATTAGCACCTAACTAACTTTGGTGCCAACGTGGGATCAAACTCGAAGCCTCCCGTGCCCCAGTTTAATCACTAGACCATGGTGACTGCGCTTAACTCTTCTAATTATAATAGACTCTCCCAGAAGTCTGAAGCCATCACTTCTGACTTCTGGGCGTTATGTCATTCGATTTCAGTCGTGGTGGATATGTTTAATTACAGACATAATAATATAATAAAAAAAAAACAAGCAAACTTCATTAGCCATTAGGTTTCAGCAGTATGGCCTCTCTTTCACCTAGCCTTAATAATAACATGAATAAGTAAATTATAAAACTTAATATCAGGCTTAATTTGAGAATATCACACAAACAGCATATACAAAACATCTATATAATATAGATTATATAGATTAAGCTGTGGCGATTCGAAAGCTTTATCTTCTTAAATATAAGTTTACATAATTATATCAGTATTTCCAAGTATAAATGCTGGATTATACCACTGAATTCCAAACAATACAAAACTTATATGTCTTTAAAAGTAAATCAAATGATGATATCAAATAAGATTTTGTTATTTGAAATTACATAGTAATACCAGTAACATCCCATTTACTCAAAAATTATATTTTGGGGGATATTTTGCAAGGAGGTTGGGAGAAGTCTTTTATAGATTAAGCAAAAGTATATATGACGAAAAGAAGCAAAAACGCAGCAACAATGTCAACAAACAATTTTCAATAAACATGCATCAAATATATCATACAAAATGAAAAATAATTTCAAATTCTGTGATATGTAGTAATACACTATTGGAAAAATGGAAATATATTATGGTGAAAACACATCAGTGTAATAATATTCCTATATAAACAGAGTACAGACTGAATAAAACATTTCTAAATATGACAACAGGATGTAGTAAGTGATAAATATGTTTTCTATTAATTATACACAGGAATTGATGACACAAGACTCAGGAAATACTTTATACAGTAACTATATATACTTTCAATCATTGTATCATTTTGATATGTTATTATATACGCTCACAAAAAATATATTTCAGCAGTGAATTATGTCTTTTTAATATAAGTTTTCATATGCTTTTTAGACAATAGTTATCTTATAACTAATGATGTTGTTTGATCTTCAAAAGGATTAATTTACCAAGTTTAAGCTGCATAAATATATTTGATAAGATTATAAACTGAGTTTTGACCATTTCCCTTTTTTTATTACAAATCATATTGCTCACTCTGGAGCCACTCCAGTAGTGAAAAGTCTATATATATTATGTAGTGTTAATAATTAAGCCCTTATTTCTCAAACTCTAACTATAAAGTTTAAATTTTTTAGAAGAACGTGCTTTATCAATAAACCATTTTTCAGTCAGTTGCAAAAATTTTGAAAATTTCAGCAGAACATTGAACCTTAATTATGTCGTCTACGTCAGTCGGTTACTATATGTTTTTAGTAGGCTTACTTTAATATTTAGTATAATTTGGTGCACAAGATAAGCAAATCACATTACTGACTTGATTTTAAACTTTTCCATCTCAGATACTCCTCTTGGACTATAACACAATTTTAGTCCATATTATAATTATGCCAAAATAAAATATAATAGGACTGCAAAATACAAAATAGCGTTTCACTAGCAATCTTTCAATTTCTGTATGACAGTAAGCTGTCACATGTAATGTAAATCTTAAATTTAAAAATGTATCGGGGTGAAAGGGATAACCATAACACCCAGTAATTTTTATAAATC
Source organism: Campodea plusiochaeta (assembly GCA_034698565.1). NCBI lineage: Eukaryota > Metazoa > Arthropoda > Diplura > Rhabdura > Campodeidae > Campodea > Campodea plusiochaeta. The sequence continues at coordinate 4,785 of JAQIWE010001339.1, forward strand.
AATCAATCAATCAATCAATTGTACTATTAACAATCTCAAAATAATTATCAAATCAATTACGCACTATAACGTGTTGACCATCAGATACGAACCTTTGCATAATTTGATGTGATCAAGGTAGCACATAAATAAACTGTTGACAAATCTATTACCGTAAACAACCCCTATTAAATTTAAATATAGGTCCAATATATAACGTAATATGCATGGTGATGTTAAAACGCTCGTCTATCATTGGCAGGTGCAAGAATAAGCTGCAAAGTGCACACGACGTGAATTGGCGAGCAGTAGCAAGGGCATGAATCATTATTCTACCACCTAAGCTATATATAGCATGTTGTGCTTGATATAACATCCACGTTTTCGTCTAATCCTAGTAATTCTTCGGGGGAAGCCCGCATGAATTTTGAAAGAGCAGTCTACAGAACGAAAAAAAAAGTGCAAACGCCAAGATCTTCATGGTTACAATTTGCTGAGAAATTGCTTTTGGGATAAGGGGATTCCAATTCTTCCCTTCATCCGGTCAAAACCCCCCTTTCAAACGATAGCAGATGACTTATCAAAGAAAAGGACGACACCTTACAACCCTTCGTATACATTAGTATGAAAAAAAGTCTTTTTATATACAGATGATGCTGTATTCTAGTAGCATCTCTCTTCTCTTTTTTTTCAGGCTAAGGATTAAAACAGGAAAGGCGGGGAAAAGCTTTTGCTTTTAATGTTAAGCCATCTTTCTCTATATATAGGAAAAGCAGGGGATAAGCCTCAGTTCGCTAAAAGCCTTCTCTCTTTTTCTTCAGGCCAATGTACGCCTAAAGCCATCTCTTTATTGAGAAAAGCAAGAAAAAGGAGGAGAGGGAAACGAAATCAAGTTTCAACCAAAGCGGTTACTTTTATGCTAAAGAAGGAAGATTGAGGAAATGCTTGGAAAAGACTATATTGCCACCAAATCAGTATGAGAACAAAGCGACACAGAAATTGGAAGAAATGCGACATTCACCTCATATACTTATGCAGAAGAAGGAAGTATGGTGGTTTTTAAACAGGTGGGATATATACAATATACACAAAATGTTTGGGTTTCTGTAAGGGGATATACGTAGAAGGGGGGGGGGGGAGGGGATGTGGCATTTTGTGTAGCCAGCAGAATCACAATTGAGATCAAAATGGAACTCTTTGAGGGGAGATGGTAATGACAAAAAAACTGTCCGATCATGGAGGTTTTGAGAGAAAATTTCCTTCTAAATGACTTTTTATAAGGTTTAATACTATGTGATTCTGTTTGCACTGGCTTTAATATAACTTTCCATAAGACTGACTATAAGGAAAACAAGACTGACTATAAGGAAAACTCTAAGTATTAAGTAACATGATTTTCAGTACAGCAAATAAAATTTCAAACATATTTTGTTTATTTAAAATGTTTTGGCGTTTGTTGTGAAAATCAGAACGAAAAGTAATTGTGATATTCCTATATATAAAGAAAATGTAACATAAGAGTATATAACTGTTCAAATTGTTCTCATCCTTGAATCGATTAATAATGTAAAAATAAGTTCAAATCTTTACAAGTTTTGTCAGTAGCAGTGAAAATAATATATGTATGTCTCGAATCAAATTAGCTCAGGTAGTTTTAAAATTACACGCTTTTCATTATATGAAACTGAATGATATTTCAAATTCTGCGCTGATGTTGTTTGTCGTGTGTTTGTGTTGTTATAACATCCTAATTATTCATGGGAAAGTTGTTTACATTTTCATTTTTAAACCCAGTATAACAAGAATAAGCGAAAAATATAGAATGTAAAAGCGGTTGAATTGTATTATTCTTTAAAAGTAATCAAGTTGAAAAATGTAATTAATAGTAAATGGCACAATAAATTAAAATATTACTTCTATATGCAATATATTAGAAGGCATTACACATTTGTTAGGAGTAAAATAATCTCTGGAACATTATTAGAAATGAATAAAATAATCTCTGGAACATTATTAGAAAATGGTTTGCTTTATGCTTTCATCCTGAATAAGTGACAAACAAAACTGAACGTTATAAAATTGCTAAATATTTGGTATTATGAAGAGAAACATTTTCTTTACACAATAATTTTTAATACACTTATAAAATATTGTTTTCGAAACCACACTGGAAATTATTTGTTATCCCAAAAAATATAAAACTGACTTCCACGATTCTTTTATCATACATCCCCTCCCCGAAATATCTTCTCTGACATCTTCCTATACCATTATTAATAGGATGAAATAAACCTTTCCAGAAAATCCTTTCTCCATTTTCCTCGCTTGTGCTTGTAAGTCTTTCCTATATGGTAATATATATATTTGAAAGTCTCTTTTCTATAGTGCTCTATATCCCATAGTAGATCAATACTTTGTGTGTTGGAAAGTATCCAGCTTCAGAAGTGCACTTTCGTTGGATCCTTCCTTTTTCTCGCCAATCCCTCCAGTTTTCTTGATCCTCTTTTATACATCTTCGAATTTGAAATGACGCTCTTTTCGGCTCACTACAACCAATGCTTCTATCTGCTGCTTGGAAATTACGCATTTGCTTTTGCTTCATAGCTTTAGGAAGTGACTGACTGCTTTCAAATAGGAATGAAAGTCCTTGCAAAATTATCTGAAAAGTACCCAAGATATACAGCAGCATCAGGAATAGAGGAGATGCTGGGAGTGGGGGTATAGAGACAAAAATGTGTTTCAAAAGTAAATCAGTAATGGGAGATGAAAATCCTTCCCTGAATTTTTAACACATAAAGACGGTCTTCAAGTTTTTTTGTGTGAGTTCAGGAAGCGAAAATGGTCCACTTCAACATTAGTGACTGTATATTTCTTTTGTCTGTAGAAGTGTCAGCAGAGCTTTTGTTTTTTTATTTAAAGTAAAGAGAGTTGACGAAAATTTCTGTTCTATTACGTTCTCAGAACGAATACCACCTTTCTGACATCTTCCTATATTATTCCAATGATTAGAAGAAAACACCAGAAATATTATTAATGTATTGGATAATTTGAAGTAAGTTTTGTATGTATAGATGTAATATCCATACAAAGTCACCACATCAGTTATGTTTCATAATCCCTTCCCCCCCCCCCCCCAAAAAAAAAACGGTCCAATTATCGGACACTATTCGAAAGTGCTAGTAATTAATATTCTTTTGGTGTATAATAATTGAATATCTGTTTTTAAGAACCATTTCAAAAACACGTTCTTTTAAAACCTTTAAAAAAATACGTATAACATATATGCTTAATTATAAGGGAAATACGTGTAAATTTCGCAATAAAATTACTATAAATTGATTTTACGAAAAAGTGACTTTAAATATAATATGGTATTTAATATTCGCATATTCAATTTATATTAATTTTATGCTAAATTTTCACGTATTTCGTTGATAATAAAGCATATAACGTAGTGAAATGTCTGTTATGTGTTTTTGAAATGGTTCTCAATAACATATATTCAAGTGTTATATACCAAAATAAAACTATGAACGAGTACTTTCGATTGCGCTATTGCTTATTGAAATATCTGTGTCCATTCTCGACTAATAACCATTTGAATTTGTCCGGATTTTGGGTCACCCTGTACTATATTACTTTCTTTATGTAAACATGTATACCATGTAATAGGAACACCTAATTATTATTCAGGATGCGGCACTTTACATTCAGAAATATAATCACCGAATAATATAAAAATACCGTATTGCAGTTGCAAATATTTATTCTTATATAATTATATATACCACAGTCATTTCTATATTGCAGCAAATGCCGGAGTATAATGTGAAATATATAAAACATGGTTGAAATAGAAAGCAGCATACATGAATCCACTATGGAATTTTAACTATTTTAATAACGTTAGGTACAACACAAGAGAAGGGAATATACAGCAAATGGAATAACATTGCAGTCTCATAACATGTCAAATAATTCAACAATTTTCAGTGGACAAGGAAAACATACAACTATGGAACTATATGGTAGGGGACGCTAGACTAATTTTCTCACACGACATATATTATGTACTCTGTCCACTCACACTGAATAATGTTCACACATGTATTATTTTATATTCTTAATAACCTTAATTTTTAAAGATACATTGTTGATGTCACCAAATTAGTTGTAAAATAGTATGTCATTACAGTTAATTAGTAAATTAATTTTAAATGAATCTAACAAAATATAGTTATAAATTCTTAGCATCATAAGACACTTTTTGTACTTGAGTTATCTGTCAAAGGCCTATATGAAGAATAACAATACAGATAATTGTGACGACACAAAGTTGTATGAAATAAAGACGTTTAAACAAAAATAACTGGATACCTAGCTAAAATTTTAGTAGTCATTCGAAGTGTTTTAGAAAGACTGATGCATTCCTGACTCCTTTCCATTCACTATTCAAAATCTCATCATAAAAATAATGCACTATGTCGAATATCAATATTACATAATTACCCTGACATTTCATTACATCAGATTTGATTAAAACATTCATGAAAAAACTGAATATATTGTTATCGAAACCTATTACAGTACTTGAAAATTCTGAAAAATTAAAAATCAATTTTGAGTGTACTTATTATCTTCAACCAAATAATGACAATATAATTTGTATTGGTTGTAGTAAACGACATTGTAACTGAAACCATATTGGCAAAGAAAGTAAGCGACCCATTAAACCCCAATGTTTTCCCCTTCTCCCCAATTTATCTTCCAACTAGTGCAATGCATCGTAAAGTTAAGTTTATTACTTGTTTATTTCTTCGATATATACTCACTTCACAGGACCTAATGCTGCGTGCTAGACCCATTCACTTCTACAGAAGAACAGAAAAGAGAGACAGAACAAATCTTTACTAAGGACATGCCACATTGGTTGATACCATATACTCAGAGTAGATGGAAACATCAATTGGATGTCCTTTTAATTTTATGTCATGTTCAAAAAAAATATTTGCTGATGAATTGGTTTTTGTGTCTCTATTACAATAACAGGGTGTTAATGAATATGGTTATTTTGGAAGATTCTGATGGTCATTTTTCATCGTCATATGGTAATGAGTCAAATACAATTGGTTGATGAACTATTTATTTATATATAGTTCTCAAAGCTAACAGCGCAAAAAATATTTTTCTGGATTGCTATTATATTTTCTTAACTTTTGACTGTTCTCCATTGCAACATTATGTATTCATAATTAAATGATACACAAAAAGTCATGAATGTTAATTTATATATCATATAAGAACTAGAAGCGAGTTTAACAGAAAAAAATACGAATATTTTTTTTGGTGACAGAAAAAAAAAAAATGCCGAATATTTTTTTTTGCTGTCTTCTTTTCGATAATGAACAAAATGAAACTAAAATAAAGTGCGAAACAAATAGTAAATCAAAGTAAATTATAATATGAATTGTGCAATACAGTAAGTTTTAAATGTCACATAGTTTTTTTTGTCACATAGGTTGTGTTATCATATTTCACCGTGTATAACAAACAGATATTTCCTTCAAATCTCAATCTCTTCTTTCCAACCGATCTCCAACTTAACTTCTCTAAATCCTCTCTCCTCCATCTACCGGACATTTCTGTAGATCAATAGTTTTCCACTATTTCAACAAAAATTGCGAGGATGAAAAAGTCATTATTTTCAGTCGCCCGTGCAATCTTGTTTATCTCAAAGTACCTATTTGGCTGCGCTCTATAATTTCTCGTTGCATTTTTGCATGAAAAGCCATTTACTAGTTGAGCCTATCTGCAAGCTGTATGTGCAAAGCGATAGCAGTGATAATTCCTTTCCCTTTTCAGTCTTTCTCTCTATTCGCATTGCAGAGAGAGAACGAAAGAGAGAGAGAGAGAGAGACTAGAATCGAAAAGGGCCGTAGAATTCCAGAGTATGGTTGGATAAGCTATAGGCTAAAAGGCAGCAGTTTGAACAGCTCTTATCATACCGTTTACAGTGACAGTTAATCTTATTAATGACCTGATAAGAAAGCGATTGGCGTAAAATATGAAGGTCATTTACTTTTGTCGCTGTATATAGACGAACAGTAGCTGATTCTTCTACTTTCGGGTATTGGAGAGAATATCCTCTCCCTCTCGTGGCAGTTTTTTTATTCCGACTTTCAAAGTACAATATACAAACGCTACGGGCACCTAGCGAGCTTTTGGAGAACTTGTAGCAGAGAGCTCGTTTGTTGGCATAAAGATGCTCTTCACTTGGAGGGGAATGGCGTCCGTATTGGTCATGAATATGAGCTTTAGTGTTCGTCTATTCATAAGGAATTTCATTCCGGTGTTCGTGCAATTGCACAAGTGCTGCTTTTGGGGTTTGGGTGTAAATCAGAGCAAAGGCGCTATTCAAACCATTTGAGAGCTACTTGGAGGAAAGTTAGGAGTGCTTTCAACCCATTCCTAAAGAAAAGATTTTATCCTTCTTCAAATAAGGCAGAATGCTCCTTTGCAAACCAAAATAATGGGTGGATAGAGGGCGAGGAAAGGAAATAGTCTTACAGCATGCTACAATTGATTAATTCAAACCTCAATAGCAGAAGAAAGTACTTTTCAGTTAGCCAGAATCCATCAAGTTTCATGGAGAAATTATCTTCAAGCAAAGGGTTATTTGGAAATGTAAGAAGCTGAATCAAAACTAAAACAGTGGCAGAACTTTATACTGATGTGTTTCCTACACATCATTAATATTTTATGCATATAATTCAACACAGTATGTTGTCTATATTATTATTATCTCTCTCCTATATATTTTTAATAGGAAGTCGATAATTATAGTTCACTGATATGCATGATATTCCTGCTGTATAAAATCAATTTTAAAGTGGACTAAATATTTTGAGTAAAGATTTCTAAATATACTTAGTAATTCTGAGAGCTATACAACTTACACGTATAAGTAATGTATTATTTCTACCAATAAACTACCGTCACCATAATATTTAAAGCTATATAATCTCTACAAAACTGATATTATAGTCGTATAAGCAACTAGTCAAAACCTAATAAATCTTCTCAGCACATGCAGGGATATAACATGAAAGGACAGTATAAGTTCTCCTGTAATTTAATGTTCCAAATCCATAGGAGAGAGATTTATCTTCCAATTCATTAGTTTGCGATTACTTGACACACAATCCACGTAATGGTATTGGAAGTTGTATAGTATAGCTTTACTGCTGGTTCTCCCCTAACTCATTATGTTTGCTATTCCTACTTTTGCAAACAGTTCGTGACGTCCATTCTTTTAATCCAATTTTCACTCTAACTTCTATTACTGTACTGATGCTGGCTGCTTTACTTAGATATGAAATGGTGATTTGTGCATTTGTCCTATATTGTCCTCAGCAGTGTGCTTAGTATGCGAAGACAATAAAACTTGTACTAAAGTTGAGTGCGGCAGTTCTAATAAGTCAAAAATTGGCAATGGGTGTTTTGACTGGAGAAACTGTGTTAACATAAAAACTAATTATTCTCTGTTTTATAAACATCTTTCTATTCTATAATACCAACACCTGTAATGCTGCAGCAGTATCGCATTTCAGATAAATCTATATATAACCATATTCTGGTATCATAACAATTACAAATGAAATTTAAAGTGTGCTCTTCCCAAACAGCAATATTATACCCTATTTGTTAAACTACATTACTTTTTTAAAATTAATTGGGTAATATAATTGTAATTTCTCCCTTCATCCTAAAATTTATATTTCTTTATAGTATTGCAGTAGTTTTACCCAGGCTACATTCAATAAAATGACTTCTCAACAACGTAAACTGTGACAGCAAAACTTCCGTCTTTTACAGTCACTTGATGAGGTGCACTAATTAGCTAGTGCACCTTCATAATTAGATATAAAAGCATATTAATATATTTTTTGTCACATAGGTTGTGTTATCATATTTCACCGTGTATAACAGTTATTTATATAATGATATATCTCATTTAGGATAATCGCGAAATCTCAACATAAAATTCACTGTAAAGCTAAATTTGAGATGAGAGTAATTAATAAGGATACAAAATTTATATTGAACATCTTTTAATTGAAGAGTACAGTTTCTATATCAATAAAAATAATCAATCAACATATAGAAAGAACTGCATTTTAATTTTTATTGCTCTTTTATAATTTATTGCTCTTATTGGCTCTTTTATAATATCTTTGAGATAAAACTAAATATGAACTGATAAGAAAGAATTGCAAATAAAAAAAATTGGACTGCAAGACTTTCATATTCTTTTGATAAACGACTCTATTTCGAATTTCGACATGTATAAAAATTGATTTGGGATGAGAATTGACAAACTGCTGTTCACTCATTTGTTAAACAGCGTGTTATATGTGTGTGGGAAAGTACCGAATTAATCCAAACAGAACCATTCAGAACAAACTATAACTAAATGGCGGATTTATAACTTCGAGTGTTCCCATCATACTCGAGTACTGTGACTTATCCAATAGTTTGTATTATAGCTCTTCCTCTGGACTAATTGAATTGTAAAAGCATATCCAATCAGAAAAGCGTGTGATTAAGGAGAGTCACGGTGCTCGAGTATATCATTGCACCCTCTACTAAAATATATGACTGCCCACAGAGATGGCACGCTTTTCCATGATTGGAAGTTGGATTTGGATTCAATTTATAATGTAGTGAAGCAGGAAGTGGACATTTCCTTTTACAAATCACGTGAGATGTATTATGAAAGCTAGAGTTGTTTGCTTATGTCTCTATTGAATTAGTTGTATATGGTAGTTTACGTGTGAGTGAGCTTCAACAAATAGAATGTTCTATATCGATAGTGATGGAGGATATTCGTCATTGAGTCAGAAGAGTTTTATATTCAATATTGTGTTTATGCTGTATACAATGGCAAGAATATAAAACGAGGGTTAAAGTAGAAAAAATGTAGGAAATACTGTTTCAGCTAACTCACTCAGAATAAGTGTTAGGAATATATATTCTTTATGGAATCATTGAAGTGGAGAGTTATTATATAGATATGAACTTTACCCCCGTGGTGTTTGGCTCAATATAAAGAATCGATCATTTGATTGGACAAGTCTCTAAATTCAATAATGCGGAAGGGCTATAATACAAACTTGGATAAGTCACATAAAATCACAGTCCTCGACTGTGTGATGATAACTAGTCAACTAGTAAATTTGTCTTGGATCAGTAATGCCTCGAATGGTATAATGTATGTTTGGATTAATTTAACACTTTCCCACACTGTATTTAAACCTGTATTTTTTTATTTTTTATTTATTTTTTTTGCGGGAAGCCATATTTTCCAACACACATATCGCACTTTACTTTCGTTGTCTTATTGTATTCGTTTTCCCTAAAGACCGATAAGCTGTGTTGAAAAAGATGGCTTCCCGCTGGAGAAAATAACCTTTAACCAATGAAAAACTTTTTTATTCATTTTCTGTCCAGTTCAATTTGTATTTCTGCTGAATTTCAGTCATTAATATATATTTCTTTTAATTTCAATCTATAATCAGACAAGTTTTCGCTATTGATATAAGAAAGTACAATGTTATACTTACTTTACTTACTTTAATTAATATATTTATAACAAAACTTTAATTATTTCCCTTTCAAATATTATTACAATGCAGTACAGAAGTAACTTCTAAAATATTATTAAATTAATTAAAATTAATATCAAATTACAAATTTTTCGATAGTATTTACATATACCTACCTAGATAAAAAATTGATCACTAATTCATTTAAAAATTAGATAGCAACAAGTTATATGATTCTATATATCCGATTAAAGAGACTGACATTTATATTTCATTATATGTATAAAATACAGCATAATTATCCTATTTCTTCTATACTGGTTTAAAATCTATCATCTTTCAATGTTTTATTTCAATAAAATAAGGGAAGTATTTACTGTACATTTGAAGTACTCATACTATAATAGTTGTTTGTGAGAAATTATTGCAATATAATTATATTTATTTTGATTTCTGACATCACAAGATGACATTCTTACTATTGTATTAATCATTATGACAAATTAAAAAACTTAACTGAAATGTTTCTCTGCAACCAATCAAATATCGACGAGGACTTCCAGGTGAGCAAAATATAAAAAATATATCTTCTGCTGGAAGATGACGTACAAGACATTTTCGTGATGTAATGAGCGTATACTTCATTTATCGTGTTATGTGCGTTCAAGAATTCATAAATTTTGACTTTAATAATTTTGCTATTTCACAACCATTTTCTATTTTAATAAATATATTGGTAACTAATATTTATTAAAATAATCAAGTAATAATAAAATCTTAATTGCTGTTCAAAACTGAATATATCACTCCTAAAAAATTAACAATAAAAATCGTAAATAAGTATAACATCAGAATGGCAAGATAAATCATTGAAAGCTATTATTATACAGTGGTATTACAATTTTACATAAGTTGGTTCTCAGATAGTTAGTAACAGACATAAAGACAATTTAAATAAATGATAATGAGCTTTTCGTAAAATGATGACGATATCTTCTGCTTTAATACTTTTTGAAAAAATGAAATCAGTTTAGTTATCATTTTTTGGGATTGTGACTACAAAGGAGTCTTAATCCCGATCAAATATTTCAGAACAGTTAGAAAGAAAGCAACTTTTAACTTCACCCTTCCTGTCTTATACAAACTTCTATACAATCAATAAAGAGTGTTCCAAATAACAACTGAATAAACATGTCTAACCGTATGATGCGTTACATTTTATATTTTAATTAAAACGAATTTGAGATGATGAACCAAATTCAATATTTTCGTCTTAAATTTGTAATAATCAATTAAACTAAGCTGATTGGAAAAGTGTACTTTTGGAGTTGAACAAATTAGCGAGACCTCTGTTGTTGATAAATGGAACTTACAATGCAATACGATTGCAGTAAATGGTGTAACGTTTCAATCTATTATATTATACAGTTGCAAGCATACAATAATAAAATCGCTCGGACGCTGAAAACATATTTGCTGCATTTGATAAAGTAGTATATATTATTTCAAAACGATGTTTTTCGTGGCTGCATTTTGGCAGAACATTAGACTATTTAAAATCAATTCAGAAAAGTAATTTTTTAGAAATTTAAAAAATGTAATAGTCAACATCCTTGCATGCTCATATCATGGTTTATGATTTTCTGGTATGCACACTGCACTGACGTATAAGCTCATAGCACGAAGCCTGCTGGATCCCTATAAGATTCAGGAAAATGTCAATAAAATATGTAATAACTAGAAACATAACAAATATATGACCGATTCTCAGAATTTAGAGAATATGACAAATGTAAAGAATTTCATTTACTCAGAACTGATTTATAATAAAAAATAAAACTATATTATGCAATCATTACCCATTCATTAT
>JAQIWE010001340.1:0-16236 GCA_034698565.1 Campodea plusiochaeta
ATCTATAGGCAACTTGGTACAACTTCCTCAAGAAGAGCAGACGTAAAAGGTGCGCGAGAATTTGTCTTACAGGGTATGTGGTCTATGCCCTTGATGGGTTAATCGATTTGGGTCCGTAAGATTTTGGAAACACTGTAAATCTTTATTACAAGCTCAAAAAATTTCTCTAGATGTCATTATTAAAAAAACATTAAATTTACTATATCATTTTACTTTCCAAAAACCATTATTATTTAATATCAAAGCTACAAAATAGCACATACAAAATGAAATAATTTATTTTTCAATTCCTTTACCTATTTCCGTCTTAAGCATCCTATAATATACTTTCCATACTGCATTCAATGATAAATTACTATCAACATATATAGCACCAGCAATTGATTCAAAAATATCTCCTAAAGCCTTAGGTACTTCTATGTCGGAGGCTACAGCAGAGTCATCTGTCACATGGATGAAACACTAGGAAAGAAAGAAATGATATAATGCCCTTTTGCATTCATATTAACTGGGTGCTCTAATAAAGTCTATCCTATCGTAATTGACACATTTCCCATTTAAAAGCATTGGGACCAGGGTTTGCAAAAAAAGCCGGACTGGTTTAATCCGGGGAGGATTGAACCGGATCAATCCACTTGCAATTGTCCACTTCCTCTGCAAAGTGGCTAAAATCAACAATAATTTTCACAATTTTGTGCCGTAAATTCAGTAAATGAAGAAATTTTTTATCGAATATCTTTGTTTCCATATCCAATATCAAAAATAATTGCCCTTATTGTAATGTTGTCTTCCTAAAAATATTATTTGGCAATTATGAGTATTTTTGATCCTAAACAGGTAAATTACATTTCTGAAAAACATTAAAATTTGAAAAAGTTAAACTAAATTGAAAAAGTCCGGAGAAAATTGACAAAATCCGGATAAAACCAATAAAGTCAGGCCGAAGAGGACTTTTTCAATATTATCCGGCTTTTTGCCAACCCTGATTGGGACATGTTGGAGGTGGTGAAACCTATGTCAACTTTGTAAGCTGACTGCACAAAAAGTAACAAATGGATTAGTTAGAAATTTTGTGGACTGTTTCACAGTTAATAGAAGTATATATCATACCAAATTTGCAAGTCTCTAACTTCAAAAATAAAATTTTAAGTGTATTAACAATACATTTAAATAGTCCGTTTACAGGACTTCATCCTTGTATAACACAGGCAAACCTTCGTATGGGCAGCTATAATTTAAATTCTGTGATCGGTACACATACTGTAGGCCAATAACTCCACCAAGTCTCATGAAAATCGGGGTGGGACAGTTCGTGAAGTTCCCTCGTCAGTAGCAGATTGCACACTAAAAATATCTCATGCAGACTTTCTGTTTCTTCTACCATAAAAACCACCACTTGAGTTTCTATCAGAGTTTATAAGAATGAGAATGAAATAACTTTTTTTGTGTAGTAAATATGTTTAAATATACTTTAGCATTGCAGTGTCATTTTCTGAAGCCCTTAAAAACTTCTAAAGCTAATATCTATTTGATCATATAAAAATTCATAACCCAAATTAAGGAAATTGAATTCCGTAACATTATTTTGAAGCTTATAATTAATTTCTTTGTAGGTTTTGGTTATTGGAATTTCCTGTCCATTTTGCGTTGGATTCCGAATTATCTAGAGACGTAGGTGATTTCCAAAGTCGTTTACTTACTGAACAACAAGAAGATTTATCGTCGTTAGTAGATGTTCATCAAGCAGCACCATGTGAATGGATAACAAGACATTTATCACAAAGAAGAGCTGCTAGAGGAAAACAAGCTCCTCCAACCAGTCGAAGCGCAGAGGACAACGATACACAACGCACTACTGTAAGTTTGCAGTCTGAACTAATTTCGGTTGTTTTATATTCGATGCTGTTTCGATGCAATTCAGTACTTGAAAAAATTTATTAGCTGTTACAAACCCGCTGATTTTCCAACTTAAAAGAGTAAACCTCGTCTGTTTTATTATAAAACAACAACAAAAGGTTTCAGTATACCGCGTGTTTTGATGTCCTTACTGAAAAATAAGAAATGATGGAATGAAAGTATTCATAAAAATTACTTATATAAGTATATTAACCGTAGCAGTGTACAAAATAATTTTTTTATATCAACTTCATTCAATCATTAAGTCATATTTTTAAAATTCATACTAATATTAAAATTGGACTTCCTCTATTCTCATTGTAGATCTCAACTGCAGAAGATAAGGGAACTTTGAATCTTGTTCGTCAGTTAGATGCAAGAGAAATAGCAGCTCATCTAACATTTCTAGAACACAGAGTTATGAGAAGAATAACTGTAAGAACAAATTCCATTTATCTTTTTTCACATTTTCTCATTAATTAAATTTGTTATTTCAGTTTGAAGATTTGAAGACGTATATTCAGCGTGGTGCAGCACCTCCCCGTTTGGAGTGTTCCATTACTTTTTTCAATGGACTTTCTCAGTGGATTCAATGCTCAGTATTAGAATGTTCCACTCCTCAAAGTAGAGCAGAAATTGTGGCGAAATTTGTACACGTTGCAAAGGTAAAAATACAATATTCATGATTATAAAATATATTTTCATTATGCTAAATACTAAATTACAGTATTTATATATTTGTTTATAAGAAAAGCTATGTATAAGTATTCCAATAAAATATGTTTGTGAATAAGATGGCAAAGAAATATTAAGAACTGTTTTTGTTGGATCATTTCATTACAAAATCAATTTTCATACATGGTGATTTTTTTTTTTTGCCATTACTGCATTTGTACTCTCTAGCTCTACCAGTAATGTGGAGTTAGATTTCGCTTTCATTTTTTAATCCCATAAGAATGCATGGATCAAACTAGTTATTACAGGAACCCTCCTCCACATTGCTGGAAGAGCTAGAGAGTATGTATATGTTATAATTCAGGTAACAAACTAATAATGTTTAACGCTATTCTTATTTTGTAAAGAAATTTTAACAAATAAATCATGTCGTTGAAATTAATCCAACAAAACAAAAATACACAATAATAATTTCCAAGAAAAAATGTCTTCTATGGATTTTTAATACTCAACTCTGAAAAAGAGAAAACAGCTTTACCATTTCAAAAGTAACACAAGCAAGTCAAATCATGTAAAACTTTTGAGATTGAAACAGAAACGTGTATAAAAAAATCTTAAGTAGGGACTGTTGAGAAAAACCCAAAAATAAAAAGATTCCCATCAATTATTAACTGAAACTCTATAATTTCAGCATCTTCGTGATCTTCAGAATTTCAATTCGTTGATGGCTGTTGTTGGAAGTTTAAGCCACAGTGCATTAGCACGTTTAACTAAAACAATGAGTTGTATACCACAAGACTGCCAAAAAACATTAGCTGATTTATCAGATCTTCTTTCATCTTCTTCAAACTTTTCATCATATAGAAAAGTTCTACAAACGTCACAAGGATTTAAGATACCAATCCTGTAAGTTATCAATTATTATTAGTATCTAAAACTGCTAGCATCTAATTTACTGTTTTGCCTGATCTCCAATTACTGCTATTACATCTTACAATATTATTTGTTATGTTATATTGATTTTAGAATCAATGGACATTTTGGACAAACCAGAGAATACATATATTACATTAGTTGTCTGATTCCAACAAGTAGAAGATATTTTATTCATTTTCATTACAAATAATTGATTTTTAAACGTGAGTAATATATTCTCTTTTTGACCTCCTAACAAACATGTATGGAATATGGAATAAAAGAGTTAGTAAAACCAAGAAGCGATCGCATCACTTTCTGGTAAAACTTAAAAGACAAATTACTTACATTTAAAATATATTTTTTTATAAACAATTTAAAACTTCCCAGAAAGATAATTTATTTCTTACTGTGAAACAATGAATTTCTAAGAAGTGTTAATGAATGAGCGTATTCTTACTCACTATGAATGGTATTTCTCTTTCCAGTGGTGTTCATTTGAAAGATCTCGTATCACTTCATGTTGCATTACCTGATACTGTAGAAGGTGGACTAATTAACTTCAGGAAAGTTACTCAGTTATCAATTATTTTTCAAGAACTTCAAGAAGTTCAAAAGGCTTCTCCAGAATTTCATCCCAATAGGGATATTTTACAAACCCTGAGGGTAAGTATTTACAAGATAATTAAGAAAAGATACATTTCATTTCCCCTATACTTTGATAAACATATTGTGTTTCCAAGATATTTTCTGTCGCCTTCTAGAATTCTCAGAATTCTTTGAATTGTTTATTTGCAAAGATTATTCTGTGAATCTGGAAACAAAAGTTTTCGACATTCTTTTCCGACATTCTAATTCTAAGTAATTGTATTTCAGGAATCCCTCGATTTGAGTCATTCTGAGGATGAAATATATGAACTCTCATTAGCAAGAGAACCAAAACTGTGTCCAACAACTACAGTAAGTAATTTCTCTGCATCCTTGCTCTACTTATTGATTAGTTACTCGTTCATTCTTTTCTGCTAAACAAAAACTTTTCTTTAGTTCTCACGTGAATGAAAGTTATATTATTATATCTTGGAGAAGGAAAAGTTTCCAGACATTAATATTATAGATATAAAAATAACATTCTGGGAAATATTGTCCTACTGCAGCCATTTTTAACATTTTTTTTATTTGGGGAATATAAATATTTTTAGCTTATACAGTAGTAAGAAGTGAAGAAAGGAGAATAATCCAACTTTAATTCAGTTTTTCACAAAACTTTGTGAAAATATTCAAATGAACTTTAAATTTATATATTATAAATTGCATAAATACTACTCATGTTCCGATTATTTGAGTTGATTCCGTCTTTTCAGTTATTTGAATTGATTCCAACAAATATAGGCATAAAAAACTAAGGAGAGTCAAGCAAGCTGTAGTTATAAGAGTATAATAATAGTTAGGCTATAAATTTTATGCTATCATCATTTACTGATCTTGACTATATTTTTCCTAACTGACTTCCAGGGTATTTGTGAACTTAGACATTTCTATCTCTTTTTTTAGACCACATTATTATCAACTTCCAACCCCAGTACCTCTACTTGTGCTTCGACAGAATATCCTGTTCCTCCACCACCCGCATTACTTCCATCTCCTTCAGAAGGAGGAATAATAGGATCAACTGTACCATCTCCTGAACAACAATTAACCACAATGGTTGAGGCATTGTTTAGACATTATGATACAAATAGAGATGGATTCATTTGCAAAAAAGAGTTTGCTTCCATTACTGCTTGTCTACCTGGATTTTTAGACGCCAATTTTGATGTCGTTGACGCAGATCAGTGAGTTTATTTGATATAATAGTTTTTGTTTTCTATTTCTGGTAACTCGTTTTCAAAGTAATAGGTAATAACTTTAATTGCTCGTTATTTTCTGTACTGCGGATTTTTCTCAGTTTTGGTCTTCGTGAAATATTTGTATTCTGAATTCTCGAAATTTATTTGTACGAGTACTGATCGCAATATTAATTGGTCAGCTTTCAAGTGTACTTAACATAGGTATTTTGAGAACCAAATTTCTTAGTAGTTGTGTTTACTCGCTGCAATTTACTACAATTGTTGAAGCTTATAAAATAATGATTTGCAACTTTGAAGCATTACAGTAAGCTTTTTTTTTTTTCAGAGTATAGATTACATGACAGTCTGATAGTTGAAAAACGTCTAATTAGGTTCAGATGTACTGCCAAAGGATAACAGTGGGAGGAAGCAAAAGAAATGAAAATGTCATGATAAATATTACTTTTCTCTTTTCAGAGATGGTTTAATAAGCCAAGTAGAATTAAAGAAATATCTTTCACAACAATCAGGACTTACTTTACCCTGTCATTCGTTTCAAGTATGTTATTGGAAATAATAATATTTTTTACCATTTAACTAAATGTTATTTTATCCTCAGGAAACAACATATTTTAAACCAACGTTTTGTGTCCATTGTGCCGGTTTATTGTGGGGCTTAATTAAACAAGGGTATAAATGCCGTGATTGTGGAGTAAACGCTCACAAACACTGCAAAGACCTTGTCATATTTGAATGCAGAGGAAGAAGTCTTTCCATGTCAGGTAAAAATTCAATTTATTATATTTTGAAACGGTTTAATAACGAAGTATCATAAATATTTCAGAGGGTAATAGTCAAGGATCCACATTAACCTCAAGACGTAGATTCCGTCGACGAAAGAAATTAAGTCATTCTGAATCAGAATCATCTCCTCCAAGTCCACAACATACTTCACCTCAGGAAAGAGGTACAGTCTGCGAGTAGATAGAACAAACAACAAGGATTTCATACATGTTACAATAATAGATTACAATTTATAATCAAGTTATTCTCATAGAGTTGTAAATACTCCTGACTATAGTGATTATAAGATATCAAATGAGGATTCTAGTCATTATTAATATTTCTAAGAAGATATAAAAAAAGTTCATCATCAAATCCGGAAGATTAGAATATCAGGTGTTCTTATAGGAAGAGACTACTTGAATGCCTAGTTAATTAAATATTTCTTTAAACTGTAGTTACCGAAGCATCGTGAATCATTAAAGCGGGAACAAAATCTCAAGAATACAACTTTAGTGATATAAATTGACTACATAAAAATCTTTATTTCTTTTAGCTTCTTCATACGAGAGTCCTGCTCCTTCATGTCCAACTCCAGCAAGTCCAAAATCTCAACAACGTCGTTTAAGTTTTACTTCTCGTTCTTCTTCACTTTCTGCTCCACCAAGTCCAAAACCACCAATACATCAACAAACATTAACTTCTGCTACTTTACAACATGCAAATCCTATGAGGAGAACTAATACAAAAGATGAATTGCATTTACCTCCACCTAGAAGGAAGATCAGCGATTCACTTGCACTTCCATTTTTCGGGTAAGGAATGTAGGAGTTTACAATAACTAAGAGATGGAAATAACGTTCCTTCATAGAAAATCTTTTAATTTTTTATGAATGCCTAAGTTAAAATATTTGATGGTGGTCATAAAAATTATGGGGAAAAGATTGCTATTGGAGTAATGATGGAATATATGAGAATAACGATAGGAATTTGGAATGTGATGGTTTCATCAAATTTGACGAAATGGTGGAAACAATTTAGTTGGGAAAATGATTGTAAAATACTTATTGGTTTAGTTAAAAATTCTCGTATAACCTTTTAACTTGGATGCTTTGAAGGGAGAGAAATCAGAATATATAAAAGGCATGTGCCGTGATTGTGAGAATGCAATGTGTGATGCAAATGCCTAAAATAGATAGGAAACGGAAGTGTTTTAAAAATATATTTTAAGAAAGCTGCATAATGTGTAATTCTTTCCTCAATTAAATTCTTGATTGCTATAATAAAGAAGGAAAACTTTACCGTAACTTTTTTCTTGATTCCCAACTGTAAGCTTATAAATCTACCACAATAAAAAAAATCTCAATATTTTACTTTGATTTTATTTTGTATTACAGTGGTGGATCTTCTCTAGTTAGTCCTTTGCTGGAACGAAGACGTAAAAGTAGTGGAGCTCCCCCATCTGCAAACTCAGCAGCTATTAACAAAGAAAATGGAAATTTGGTTCTTACTCGACAACAGCATCTTTGTCATCAAATGACAACTGTACTTACGGTAGGAAATGAGGTAAGTCAACTTTATTGGAAAATATTATTTATATAAATAAGTTTCAGCCGAAATAATAATGATGAAAGAACTCCGGTTTTGTGTCTCTGGATAAAGAAATGAGATATTCAGATGTACATAATAATTGTGTATAGTGTAGATAATAATGACACTTTGACGTACGGAAGAGTGAAGATGAATAGCAAATTAGCAAAATAACGAAGTCTTAATTTTTATTAATGATTTTGGTAAAAATGTCAAAAATATCAGAAAGAAAGTCTCTACATTTATTTCAGATAATGTTTGAGATGGTCGCGATATTCATGAGGCTAATATAAATCCATTGTATTTTTCGTTTTATATATATATGTATCCTGTTTACTATGCAACATATCGTGCTCATTTGTTCCACACATGCATACGATCAAGGAGGCATAAAATCAAACTTTATACTATAAATGACGAACTGAATTTGAACTAAAGGTTTTACAATAAACATTGAATTGTGAATTCATATTAAACTCTTATTTAATCCAATGTAATTCAATAATTCATTTATTATTAAAAATTGTTCAATATAATATGTTCAAACATACAGGTTCAAGACAGTATATTACTATCTATATTCTAAGTATTTCCTATATTCAAGATGAAAATGGTCAGGTGTTTCAGATCAAGTTAATCTTTTTCAAATACTTTTTATGCTTAATGAGATTTATTCTTGATTGTGTTGATATATTCACAGAGAACTCCTAAATTTTTATTTTTTTTTATTTTCAGGCTCCTCCATCCACTCCTTGTCCTTGGTTAGATGAAGTGTAGTGAAAAAAAAAGTTGGAACTTTCTGTACATATCACACACACACATATATATTCAGTTAACCTTTGCATTTATTTTTGTATTATGTTGCAAAAAACAGAAAAAAGAAGCTGCATTTTCTTCACGCATTAGAAAGCTATTGTAAGAAATGCACTTTGAAAAAAAAAAAAAAAAGGTCCAGGATGTACCTGGTGAATAGTGAATACATGTCTATTTTGATGTATGTTGTATTATAAACCAGTCTTCTATTGTATTCCTTGAAAATGATACTAAGACTTTATCACAATAAGAGAAAAAATGAGCTAGGATTGTATTGGCCACATTAATTTGCAACAATACAAAATGAATTTTCTCTTTTTGTACATAGTTATAAGGAAAGTTTTGCAATGTTCCCAACCAAGAGATCCAAATAGTGATTTTTGTCATACAATGTTCTCCCTAAAAGTAATCAAAAGTAGAATAATGTGGCTTCTATTGGCCTGCTCTATTTTTTTCATTTGAACTAAAAATGACCAAAATTTGTACTTTTGTACACATTCATTTGGTCTAGTGTTAACTCTTTATCTACCACAGATGCAATATTAATGAATTAAAAACTCATAGTGAGAATTAAGAGAGAAAAAAACCTGACGGAGAGTTGATAATAGGCCTAGAGAATTATATTAATCTATTCTGATTTTCTATTACAAACTGCAACTTTAACTATGACAACAAAATAAAGAGCGCCTTTTCAATGCATTCTTCAACAGAAGTGGGACCAAATTGCCCCCAAAGACATCAGTATTGTTCAAATTATACAAATCTTCTCTGGATAATTCTCTCAGTTTTAAAAAAGAAACTTATTGTTCATAATTATTTACACAAGGCCTAGAATTTAATGCAGCATTTGTTTAGAAAATGTCATTGTATTTTAAAATTAAGATAATTATTTTGTAAGTAGAAATTCTAGGCCTTGGTTATATATATAAGTCAAAACACCATTTTGGTACATTACTTTATAAAAGTTCTGTAGAGTACAAAAAAACTGTGTTTCTTGTTTTAAATTTTATTTCAAGTAGACATGAAATAAATGTTTTACAAATGATTTCTTTTGTTTCATTTACATCACAGACTGGAAATCACAGTTATCAAATCAAATAAAGAATAAAGCTATAGAAGAAATTAGCACAAGAGCCACCATACTTCATAATTGATGGAATATATTGACAGAATTGCCAAAATTATAAGAATTCAAACATATAAAGTTTAGTAGTTCTATGCACAAATCTGCATACAAAGTACAACATTTTTGTAACAACTATTTCTTACATAATTTACAGGTAATGGAAGATTAATTGTGAAGACTATCTATTAACATTAAGTATTATATAAATTACAACTATTTTATACACAACATGTTACATTCAACAATTTTTAAAAAATAGTGAAATCACATTTACAGTTTGACACCATTGTCTAGATATAATATTCTATCTTTAAAAAATAACTAACTGTACAGTAAAAGTACATGTCCCAACCACCATGAGTATAATTTATACTAACAAGTTACTTGCTACTAAAAGAATAAATGGATGGTATTTTACTCTGTTTTTATATGAACTCATAATCTATTTCAGAATATATTCGTGCTTTTAACTTGCAGTTCACCTTGACTATTTGTTTCCTTTGAATATTAGGTCTTTGGTTATGTTGCATATTGCTTTAGCCTACATTAAGTTAGTATTTCTTGGAAAACAGTCCCTTCTTATGAAATAGTATTTTATGCATTTCAGTGTGAAATTGTTGTTAAGCTGACACCCACAAGTTAAAAGTTTTTAACATTGTCATCTTTCAAAATGTTGAAATACAAAAATATTAGGGCTACGCACAGTATTCAAAATAATTCATTCAGATGTTTTCTATAATATCACATGATGTAATAACTAATAAGTAACAATTTATGAATGGAAAATAAATCACATGTGAAGTTTTAGATTTTGAGTAAAAATACTTCCTTTCACTAAAGAGTTATTTTGAATATTGACAGAACACATTCATTGCTCCTTTACATTCTCTATTACCATTAGTTTTTTACAATTATAAATTAAATATCCAACGTTTGTTTACAATTCTATAACATTCATAAACTCTCATATACAAATATAAATATTTGGATGACATTGTGGATAACTTTTAAAATTAAAAAAATATTATATGCCCTAATATTCTTGTACTTGCACATTTTCATAAAAACCTTAAATTTGTTTTCCATATCATGATGTAATATAATAGTGACCAGCAGATAAATATATATTGTAGACTAACATAAGCATTGTTTGTGATTGAATAGTTTTGTATGAATTTAATCAACAATAGCAGAAGTAGCCATTTGATTCACTCCACAACTTCCATCACCACGGTAGATTCGATAATAACCCTACAACAAAACAATACAAATATATTAGTATACAATTGTAATATATATGACAAAAAGTATTCAGTTAGATAGGCTAGATAGATAGATATATTTATTTGGAAAATGTTGGGACCATCAAGCCCATTACATTATTACATATATGCAGTAAGTAGAGAACATGAAATTACAAATTAATCACTTACAGTATGGTAATAATGATGTTACAAGAAATTAAAATTCTAAATTGACGACTGAGTCACATTGTATATTGTTCTTATAATATTTCAGTCAATGGGCACCTTGTAGTACAGTAAATCAATATTCAATATGAAAGTAAATACTAGTCACAATTAGATAAGTAAAGTATTGAAACTTCTTGAAGTATAGAAGAAGAATATAACATAGAATGGAGCATAAACTAATCCATGATTCCAATTAATATTAAAATTCATTGATAAAAAAATAGTATAAAAAGTTGTAATTGAATAAGTGAGTTTAATTACCTGTTCACCCCACTGTAGCCCCCAACTGTTTTTAACAACCCAGTAAGGTAATGTTTGATTGAAGAGAGGATAACCTAATAATGAAAGGAAAATCATTATCTCACCATGCAACACAAAACAAAACAATACACAAACATTTGTATGTTACAGGCAAGATGATGACTTTCAGTTCATTACACACTAAATAAACATGGGATTATAAAAATATATATTACTCACTGAATACAAAAGATATACTCTACAATAATGTTATAACACTAATAGTTATCCTCTCTTAAGTTGGGACAGTGGAATGATATAAATACTGTAAATGAAACATAATGTAATAATTGAATACTACTATAGTCATCATCTCACCTTATCACCCCATGATGTTCCCCAACTGTTTTTAATCAACCAATATGGTAATGTATGATGAAGTATACTTGTTGCTAAAATAAAAGACAACACATATTTAATACTAAGGGAAACTACATGGATTATTAAATTAAATTAATTCAAATATTTATAGCCTATCTTACAACTATGTCACAGAATTATGAATAATTTTATTGAATTTATAAACAATTTCCACAGACATATGAAATACTGTTAATGTAGTGACAAACAGTAATGAGAACACAATGCCACCAGAATATAATGTTATATTTTCTCATTTCCATACATATTTCCTTGTTATCATAACTTCATAAAATAGAATGATTTAAGAAAAAGTTCACTTTGTTCAAACCAAGATCTTTCTGATTATGATAAAATTCATTCTGAAAGCTTCAATATGTATTCAATTTCCCATTTCAAGAAGATAAATAAGACATGACTAGTACAGTATATTATATTCTTTAGTTCAACAACCATAGAACCTATAGAAAGAATTGTGTATGGTTCTATAGTATAGGAATTACAATTCTTTAACCTTGTTAATTGCCATCATTCCATTTTTGTATACATCAATAAGTATCATTGTAAAACAATGTTAAAATAGAAAGTTTCATGCAAATAATAATTTCTCTTACTGTGAACTCCATATCCCACAATTAATACTCCATGATCTAAATCTTTTGGATTACAAAGGAACTTCAGTGGATGAGATACACCTCCAAAATAAAACTGGAAAAAAAAATTGTAAATACTGTATAACCATTATAAACTCATTCAAAAAATAAAAACATCTTAGTTATTATAACTAAACAAAAATTGTTTGTTTATATTGACTTGAAGGTTTAATTGCTTATTCTTCAACATTGGTTTAAAGAAAATAATCAATTTTAACAAAAGAGCAAATAAAATTAGTTACTGCGTTATACTAAGAAAGCTACTCAACAATTTAAAAATAATTCATTAGCATATATGAGATTTCAATACAGCACTTAAGTAAATAATCAACTGTGTTACTTACTGTAATAGATCTAAATATATCAAAATAAATATTACACTACTGTAATTACATTTAAACAAACTGTTAAAAATACTGTTAAACAGTGAACCTACAATATAATTTACGTAACAAGTTGTGAATGAGAAAATTGAAAAAAAAAAAAGATTGAATTTGTTGTTCTGACTAGATGTTTTAAATAAATGTACAGATAACTCCAACTGCATAACTTACTTGCATAGCATTGGCATTTATTCCAATAGAAATAGGTCCATTCTTAACTAACCACTGTGCCATTTCAGTTTCATTCTTTGAGATTTCAACTGAACTATTCACACCAACACGTGCCTACAAATGGAAACAAAATTTACATGTTTAGAAAGTTCACAAAAATTATACAATTCATAAAAAATAAGTCTATTCATAATAGTAGGCCTACAAAGAAATACTACTGCCTTGTATTGAGTGTTTCATAAAGTATATTAATATATAGAAGTATAGGAAACAAAAAAAAAGTAAAAATTCCTTTGACAACGTGAAATTTTAGATCTACAATAAACTCATTACAGCAATTTCTCTTTCTGAAAATGTATGATACATACATTGATAAATTTATAAATTTCAACATTCCATCAGAAGCACTGCATTCAAAACTGCATAAACAATAATTTTAGCATATACATGGTGGCCCCCCAAAAAAACGGACCGAATCCAGGACACTATTATTCGGCAACGGGAGAAAATATTCAAATAAACAATATCTTGTTTCAAAGCCCTTGAAAATAGCTTAAGTGTCTTGTGTTTGGCATATTACCTGAAAGTTATTGTCAATATAAGTTCAAATAATGACTTTTAGTAATTTTAATTGCTGTTAACGAGGAGAAAAACATTTTGTTAAAAAAGGTGGGAAAGGTGTGACATCACATCTTTCAGAGAGATTTAGTAAGAAATCAGAATATAATCATAAACACAGGTAATCTGAAGTTTGTTCTTTATTTATTTCATGAACATAGAAATGTCTTTTCATGCATTCACGGATTATGTTCCAAATGCTCAAATTAAAATAGAGATGCGACGTCATTTCAATGAAAACTTATCTTCCCGTAGCTGCCGTTTTACAAGGAAAATGTTATATTGGAGCTGGTTATGTATTTAATATGTCCTGAAGATTATGTTAATAGCAAAATATCACAAAACATGGTTTAGCTTGTCAGTTGATCTTTAAGTGATCTGAAAAATTCATTTTCAAAAAGATTATGATTATTGGATTTTGAAGTTTTATACATTAAATTAAAGCTGTTTTCAAGTGCTTTAAAACGTTGTATTTCTTATGTGAATATATTACCCTGTTACCGAATAATATAGTGTACCAAAATCGGTCCGGTTTTTTGGGTGCTGTGTACATGTAAATATACAATCAAAGTGTTTCCTTACCAGACTTTTATTAAATTCACATTGTTCATCTATTGCTTCATAAGGATAATCTTTCTCAGTTTCTAATCCACCAAGTTTTTCAATAGTTTTATAACCATTCTCTGGAAGACCACCTTCACAACCCTGATCCAATGTATCACAATCAACCAATTCTAAAGGAAAACAACAACAAAGTTATACAGTATTCACTAACACAACATTGTATATATACACTAACGTTACGGTACAATAGTACAATCATAAAAATTAATACTATTTTTAAATGATTAATATTATTAGAGATTACAAAGGAATAATGATTATTTGATTAATATACTTCTTTACATTAGAAAAATAAATCAAGAACCAGGAAACTAGAGCTAATTGAGCAGATGCACCAAGCATTTCATTTAAAAAATAGATGTGTTATTTCTACCTTCAAAATATGTACAAGTAATGATGTAAATGTGTAATTTAAAAAAAAAATAATCTACTATTTTTGTAGTAACTATCACACCGTAAGGAATAGACCTAAATTATTCCAGTTATTCTGCAAAATGTCAGCAAACTAAGAAAAATATTCCAACCAGATAAATTAACACTAATTAATGGACTTGAAATAAAATACTGTAACATGTGAGATATAGAGAATAATACTATCTCCTGATGTAGTACTGTCCCACTACTGTACACATAACTAGCCTTCAACAGTGAGAATATACAAACAACGTACAAAACTACTGTATTAAACTGTAAACATAATGTATAACTAACTATCTTTTATCAAGTAAAATATAATCTACCATACCTTGTTCTGATAATGATACTAATTTCTTATGTACAATTGCATATTGTCCTTCAACATTTCCAGTAACTGAGAATGCCCAACATGATCCACATGCTCCTTGATTCTTTACTGATGTTACTGCATTATAACTTCTCCAATCAAATTCTGTTGGAAGTTCTACTTGTGGAATTACAGCTGCTTTCAAACTGGATACTGATGGTTTTAAGTCAACACGGAAACCTTGTAACTTTTTGAATTCTTTCTCTGAAATAAAGAAAAGGAAGAATAGTATTCATTCAGTAGTCGTTTCATACAAATCAGTACCAACTCATTTTAAAGAGAGCTCAAAAGTTTTTGTAATTGCTTTATTTATAAGCTAAATAGTGTATTGGGACATGAATTTAGTCTGACACTGTTTTCTCATGCTATCCGACAAAAATAAACATGCCTTCATCGATCAATATTAACTTTACACATGTTTCTTACATGTTCTCTCTACAAATTTTTATTACTTCTTTTTAGGTTGCATAATTTCAAATATTTGAACGCACTATTTCTGATATCAGTATTACAATGCTTCTTACAATTAAATGAAATGTACCATGAAGTATTTAATTTATAGAGTGATTGACTCACTTGTTAGATCAGCAAATTGTGTTGCTCCATAAGTAGCAGTTCCTTGTTCATTCTCTTGTAAAATTCTCACTTTCTTCATATTTGCTCTGAAAATCTTGAATCTTCTTCTAAATTCTTCTTCCGAGTCATATTTTTTGTTATGTGTTCTCATAAATTGTTTAAATGAACCTAAATTTCCAATATCATGACCACCACCTCCTAATTGAGTAACTGGCTTGGATTTCTTTGAACATGTAAATGATTTCAGTTTTGGTTCATTTTCTTCATTGTAAGTTACAGCAACATCACAAATATTGTGGACCTGGTAACAAAATAAAATAAATATTCTATTATAGAACATATATATATACTGCAGTTCACATGCAATCAATTTTTATTTTAGAGTATTGTATTTAATTCCTTGTATCCTCCCATTATGAAAATATTAATTTTACATGTTATAGTTGAAAGTTTGTTAACTACAATCAGACTAAAGTACTGTTTTTTGGTATACTAAATACTGTCTCTGATACAGTGATGCTAAAAGATTATATATATTAAAAAAAAAAAAAATTTAAATTTATTGTTTCTCTAGGATCTGAGAGAGACAGAGAGAACATATGTTTATTTACATACTCTGTTTACATAATAGTAAGTTGACAGATGCCACAGAATAACAATATCAAATTAAT
>JAQIWE010001341.1:0-16233 GCA_034698565.1 Campodea plusiochaeta
GTGTCAGTTCGCTCTGAGACACCCTGTACTAGACTACAGCATCGTTCATACGATAACAGCAAAAGTGTATTTGACGGCCATTCTATATGCACCAGTTTTCCAAGAAAAATTTAAGGAGCATATTTGTGCATTTACGAACAAGCTATAATCATAGTACAGTGCAATCATGTTTCAGCTAAATTTCAGAAATGTTTTCATAAAAACGATGCCATCTAAATATAGTGACATATTTGAAATTTCCTAAGAAATATTCCGGAAGTAAATGACGTTAAAAAGCTCTCCCTCATCCAGTCTCATCTTCCATTCAAAATAAAAATTGTTGGCTCGAGTTCAATTAAGTGCTTTGAAGCTGTCAGTCTATCCACCTCATTTCTGACACCCAATTATGAAACAGAAGCACTTCTTTAACATCAACTTCGACCTAACAACTCAAAGATCGTACAGGGTGGTCAAAAAGTGTTGGTTTGATACTCAAACAGCAATTTCTCAAAAACTGTTGAAGCTACACGAGACACGATTCTACAACCAAATGAAAGTTTAGCAATGCCCTCTGATGGGTTTCTGAATTTAGGTGGCAAATAAGCTCAGATGCTATAGTCGATTTAAAAAAGTACCATCGGTTCACCTTCAGAGTGCACAAAAAATCAATAGTAGTAATGTACCACACCTAAAGTGTTATTTTGAATGAGAGATTTAATATGAACACTATTTGATCGACCACACTGCTGAACCATTTTATCACTTTGATATGGCTGTTCAAGTCACTAAAGTCATCGCTGGCAGGCATAATTAAATACAATATTGTTTGTAACAACAAAGAACAAAATTGGTCTATAAATTGCTATGGTATATTCCTGTGTTCCTGATTTCCAAAAATGATACATCAACAATTATATAATACACTTTACAGCATGTTTGAAATATATTCCCCTTCATTTTGCAACTTTTAGCTTTCAGTATTTAAAATATAGCAATAAAGATGAAGGGGTACATAAAATAATCATCATTTAACTGTAATTTTGTAATACACGGATGTTCTATCTTAAGTAGATTCTGAAATTAAAGTTGTTTAAAAATTGGAAATCTTTTGGGGCACCCTCTATTGCAGGACAAAATCCTCTTCTACAAATCGAAGAGAATGTTCTCTACAAATCAAAGTACGAGACTAGCAAAACCATTCTACAGATTAATCTTACGAGTTAGGATAAACGAATCCATTACTAATAGCTATTGAATACATATAAATTCAAGGAACTGGTACATGTTAAATTTTTCAGCACTAAGAAATTTGTAATATTCGGAAAGTTTTGTTAAGATAAACGCAAATGAAGCGAACATGATATAGTTTATACATCAGAAAACATATTTAATTTCCATATGGTTGATGTTCTAATATTTCATTACTATAAAATAAATAACCATAAAATAACATAATTAATCATCACAATCTAGATATTCCTCTGGTTAATATACATACTCAACAAAATCTTCATCCTTCATACAGGTCGTCATCATTAGTTATTTTACTTTACTCGTATATTTCATGGAACATTCATGTTATCAAAATATTATTAATTGCTCTAGAATCCTTTCATGATATATCACTATTTAAAATCACAAAAGTATATTCTTCATTCAACCTGCTTCTGTATATTATGTGATGCTTTAAATAACGTAAAAGTTTTAATGAGCTTTTGAGCAATAGTTTCAACTTCTTTTCATTTGAAGTAATGCGAGTTTTATCTGAAAGTAGAAAGAAGTTTGTGGGCTTTGATTAGCTTTTGGAGGTGATATGAACGCTTCATTTCATACGAGTCATGAAGATAGGATCACTGTAACTCATCTGCATTAAAAAGGGAGAAAACGAGAGTCAATAGGAGTTTCAACTTTGCATAGGTGCTGGAGATAAAAAAAAAGTTTAAAAAATTATTTTCTTCTGTACTAATTTCAATTTTTGTTCTCGGAAATATACAGTCAAACAGAAAGTTATCTTTATATACAGTATATAATAACAAAATTTAAAATTCACTTTAGACAGTATCAAAGGGATTTAAAAAGTGTGTCTTTATTTAAACCTATATTAAGCCTATAATGTTTCAGATTAATGTTGTTTTTCAGTTTTTTCCATTTGTAAATTTATGTTCTATACTACAATAAATTTGTATACAGGGTTACCGGTATTACAAAAGAAGTAGACAGTTTCGTTATTTCGATACTAGAAACGTGTTCAAGATATTAAATTGGGAAATTAATATATTTTTATTCTGCACATGATGGATTTTCTACCTCTGCACGTTTAGTCGTACGACATTAATGACAATATATCACGCAAAAGTCAAATTCATACTTTCATGTAATGTCATCAAATAATTAACAAACTTCTTGGAAATTTCTGAAATTTTGAGAAATGCTTTAAAACGAACTGAATTACAAAACATAGCATTTGCAGTCCTCTAATGTCAAAAATGACTATTTCCATTTCTTTGGATGGTGACATCACGTGGAAGTCACGAATTTGACTATTTTATATATGTCGTGTGACTAAAGGTACACAGATAGAAAATCCATTACTTTCAAAATAAAACTATATAAATTTCTCTATAAAACCATGTTAATTGTATTTTGATATCTTGAACAGTTTTTGAGTAATCAAATGACGAAACTGTCTACTTCTTATGTAATAACCCTGTATATAAATATAATTATTTTATGTTTGTACGCTTGTAATATAATATCAGGTCAGTGCTAGGTTATATTTACCGTAGTTTGAAGAATTTTCATTTGGAATTTAGGAAATTATTCATAATCATTGAATAGTTATACAGTATAAAATAATATAAAGTTCTTTAATTTCAATATAAATTTCCCAGGAAAACGATCGCACTCACACATGGAGTTGAGAACTCTTGATTTAACAGTCAGCAGATGCATATCTTATTACAATACGGAGGTTTTGCTATTTTGTTATACATTAAAAGGAAAGCTACAGCATCCTGAACCCAAGAACCTAACTCAACAAGAGACAGTGGTAGTAAAGTAGTAATATCCATCTGACGTGGAAAAAAAGATAGAGTTGAAAGATTCTCTCTCTTAACACTTGTTGAATAAGTATAGTGTCTGTTTTATAACACATCAATAATATAAAACAACTTCTCACGAACCAAAGGATTTGATATTGACTTACAGTACAGTCTAGTAATACTTTTTAACTACATCAGCAATGAATAAAAAATCGAATTATCCAGTAAAATAATATGTAGTTGGAAATGGCAATTTTTAAAATCTTAAAATCTCTCCGAATCAAAGGAAACATTTAAAAGTTTTAGATACTTTTAATAGTTATTTATTTCTCTGTTTGGACTAACAGAGTCTACCCTAATCGAAGAAAAAATAATGGCATACGATTCCATTTAAAGAGAAACAATACATTTGGGCTTTCATATCCGTATTTGCTGAAGATTATCTGAAGAAAGAGGAACCTTGCTGTACATTTTCAAGGAAGATTTCCCAATCAATTCCCACTTGTACCTTCTTCTCCCATACCAAACTAAACATTCACTCTACAACTTTTTTATTCCTCACATACATTCAACTGAAGAAACATATAAACACACACAAAGTAAAGTGGAAAGAATTTCTAAAGGCTAATTTAGGTAGAACTCTTTAGATCCCATTTTAAGTACAAGTTGTGTTGCATTCCCCAATGTTCCATCCACAAATAGCTTCAACTCTTAATTCTTCACACGCGCCATCTTAAAAGAAACACCTCTTTGTTGATGATGACATGCCGTGGAAATGAAATGAGAAGTAGTTTTGTGCATCGATGGAAGACAATCACTTCTTCCGCAGCAGGGTTTATGGACAAAATACAAAAGTATCAAAGTTTCACTGGAAATCTTACTGAATTGCAACTTTTTTCTCTCCATTTATATATAGTAAAGTGTCAATAAATTTGAGAATTCGCCATGCATCAGGTGTTCGGTTAGATTGGATGTAATAAATATTCATGTTATGACATGTAACTTACACGATAAGAAGAAACAATATATTGGATACAAAACGATAAAACGTAATGCATCATTCCCTGACTCATGTGATCTTTATCCGAATAATATTTCCACGTTGTTCTCGATATGTCGGAAACATACAGCTTGCTTGCAGGATAAATTACTTTGTTCGCGAAACGCCCTTTCATATTGAAATATTCCCTCAACTACAACAGCATGTTTTCAGATAAAGTGAGCTACCATGAATAGAAGATGGTTTATTATATAACGACACGCTTTACCCGAACGGTTCGTTTGGACTAGAGGGAAATATTGGATTTGTAATTATGTTTGCCACTTTCAGAGAGGAAAGTCGAAAATGTATTGCATAGATGTGGGTTTAATTTATCATGTACAGTATGTTAAAATGTGCCTTTGGTTTCAAATGGAATAAGCATTTTTCATTGGCATTTAATAATTACGGTCTTTAGATGATATAATAAAATGCTAACTTCCGTTTATTAATATTGGCAAAATGCTGTCACTAACTCAGTCTATTACAAGGGTTACAATTTTTTTTACATTTAATCTGCAGCACTAAAGAATGACAGCCTATCAGTCATGAAACCACCCAAACTGTATGTATGAGTATTTCAGTCAGTGTAAACACAGTTATACACAAAGGTAACTAAAGTGTGTTGCAGCAGAATTTCAAGGCTCGCTCCAGTTTCCGTAATAACTTACAATTATTTATTAGAATTATTTATAGTTGAAGACAGTAGACGGTTTCTTAAGATTTCCTGCAATATATCCTCAAATATATTGAGAAGTCAACAAAATATGTTCTTCAGTATACCAGAATTACCATCTTATCGTGTATTGTTTTTTTGTACATCGACGGTAACTAATCTATACTTGATTCCCTGTCATCTGCATGGCCATAATTTAATAATTTTAGCATTGCTATTTTCCTTATGAATAGTAATTTACACCTTTTGAAGAATAGTTTTTAGCCTTAATTTCAGAAAGTACGTATTCTATTAAGCTATAACTGGTACTGTAAAAACTGTAATACAAACTTAACAGATAGAAGAGTGTGTTGGCAAAAAATATGAAATAAATAACTTCACAGAAAAAGATAGAAACTTTTTTGCTATAGAGAAGAGAAAAGGCAGTTGGAGGGAAATCTTCAAATTGAAATGTCCATCACGTCTGATGAAATCTCGGTATCTGTACAGCGAACCAGTAGATCCGAATTTTGTAGTACTATTGGCTATTAATGCTACGTTATACAGTAGCACACGTAAACGTAGAAAGCGATATAAATCAAGTATCGAAGATAAGAAAGGAAGGGATGAAAGTAACAAGAAAGAATTGAAGAGGTCCCTAGTGACCGATTTATTTTCATCTGTTAGAAGGTGCCATTAGTCAAAATAAACGTCAATGCAGAAGAAGCCAGCCTAATCTTCGAAAATGCTTACAAAGTGCTTGGACTGCAAGAGGCTCATGCAAAAGTTCTATAGGAAAAGGTATTAGAATGATTTAGAAAGTGGGTTACTTCGGGGTTACCAGTATTATGGCAAGAAGAGGAATAGAATAATTATGTTGGAATCGATAAGAATGTTATCAGCTAGAACATAGTAATATTTCTAAGCAATATCGGGTACCATCAGGACTATTCTTTATTCTTTGTAATAAATCAAAAACGATTCCGGAAGCAGCATTTCATTTTCCCGAAAAACTCTTTTGAATTATAATAAGCAGAAAACCGTCTGTACATTCAACTTATTTGTTTATTATTTATTTAAAAAATTATATTTTGTCTTTCCATTGGTTCAATTTACTATTTAGAATATTATTTTTCAAAATTAATGTCATAATATCCCCAAAAATATATTTCTCCGCTCAAATATTTTTTTCATAAATATTTTTTTTAAGGTTTCTAATCCTTGACCTAAGTAACTGTCGAACCACCTGTAGTATACAGCAACAAATTAGTTTAAAAAATCCATACTGCCACTCAAACTTCACGCAACACTGTGACACCGCAATACCACCAAGTTTAATTTCTTTTTTTAAATTATCTTCTCCCACTTTCACCGGAACTTTTTAGAAGCAATTAATAATTGGCTCCCGTTCGAATCGCCATTCACATATTCACTGGCAGTCTTTCGTCCAATGTCCTGAATACGACGTCGCGTGACGTAACGACGGCGCAGTAGGATGGGTTTGTGGTTCATATACTTACCACTTAAAGGGAACTTGTGGAAAAGATTTCATAGGAGTATTATACCCATCTCTCTCTCTCTTCAATTCTATGGAGAATTTAATTTATGCACTACTGCTTCTTTTACATTGCTCAAAATATCTGTCCTTTCTTTTCTTTCTTTGAGAGTTTATGTCCAGAGAGATGTGGTTAAATGTTTTAAAAGAAAGAGCATAATTAGAGAAGTTTTAGAAGATGTGAAAATTCCTTCAGTATTAATTCTTTTTTCTTTTCACTGGATTTGTTAATGTACAATGTAAATGCTGATAGAATTTTTAAAAGAAGTAAAAATATAATTCTTTTGTAAAATCGACAGTATTTTACGAAATATTTTTCAAATGCCCACCTAAAATTGGACATTTTTCATTTAGTTCAAAAATTTATACGTTCATTTGAATCCTCAAGAACACATTATTCCTACCTAAAACAAAAAGTATTTTTAACAAAATACACGTAAATTAATATAGGTTATTAAAATCACTAGTTACTGATATAAAAGCCATATGCCTATAATTAAACATTTAAAACGTGTTAGAAATTTCGGTTTGTTTCGATTACTGTATCATATAAAATAGAATTTGACTGATAGGTTTTATGAAAATGAGTTTCGATTTAAAATATATATAGGAAGAAGTAAGACTTAATTTTCTCCTTATTATATTGTAGAAAGATTGAATCATAAGATCACATTAATCAAATATCGGTCGACCTTAACAAATGAGGCTTTTAATATAATTACTCCTAATCGCATTACCAAATATACGGTATCGCACCTTTCTGTTATATCTTTAAAGATGCTTTAACACACTAACCAGGTTAGTCACAGATGGCCACCGGTGTACACCGACCAACAGTGTACAGAAAATTTTAAGTGAGTAACCCTTCGCCCTAGCCATGGTTATACTGTAGTAAAACATAACAAATATATTGATGATATTCACCTAAGAGAAGCCTCGACATCAACAGGTTTCTGCTACTGTATCTGACAGTATAATGGCAGAAACTTTATAATAGTATCGCCTCGACCATGTACTTATCCAATCCAATATACGAGCATACTAAGGCCGCACATACAGTATACATGAGTAAACAAAAACAAATATCCCATTCGTAACAATAAAGATAGCACCGGCTAGAACATGGGAATACATAGTCATACTGTAATCTGCTACTAACGTACTCGGAATGAATCAGAATTCCTACACAATATATTTCTGAAGAGAAAGAATGCTTTAAAAAATGAATGATGTCTGTTATTCGAAACATCTTTCTGAGAACATCCCCATTGCGACAAAAAAAACTTGAAATTGTGTATAGCAATATTTATGTCACTTCTTGTCGTTGAAGACAGCTAAAAATATGTCTTGCAAATGTACGTTTCACTCTATACGGAGGTCCTATCTGTTGAGTTTTTGAGGTAAAACAGGTCTTCGTTTCTCCACGTTTATAAGTTTTCTTGATGCCTATTTCTTTACATAGTACATACACCGTTTGCTTGATTCTTAATCGAGCAAAATGAATTCTTAATATTCATCGTGAAGTTAACTTATCTTAAACAATTTATATCATTATACTATCTGGTATGTTCAACAATAATAGATTTAATCAAGGAAGTGGGGAGCATATAATAATATAATTATAAAAATAAAATTGAAACGCATAAGTTTTCTGCATAAACCCCAATATGGTATCAGCTATTTCCTTTGTTAACTATTTAAACTTATTATTACTGTTATCTTCTGCACGACAAAATCTATATCACTGTATTAGTGCATTTAATTCTCGGTTCGGTATAAGTTTAAGGGTTTATAAATTGTAATTACAAACTCTTAAGATTTATTCTATCTATTTTAAAAGATCAAATTTTCACAAAACATTACAGGGATAACAATTACAACATTATGACACGTTATTATTAGCTCAAATACCTCAAAACCAAGAACTTCAATATTTAGATCCAATTTTATTTTGGATTCGTAACCAGATTAAACACAATTACTATTAGAAATCAGTGCATCTCAATACTTCACAACTGAAAAGTTTCAGTAAATAACCATTTAAATATTGGCATTAAAAATCTACTTTGTAACATGATTTTACTTTTAACTTATTTACGCTTATTTAAATATTGTTTATATTACATAATTATGATAAAGTTTGTAATAAAGTTTTTCATAAATGTACGTCTTCAGTTATTTTTCCCTTCACTGTAGCCATTACTGCTTCTATGCAGCTGCATCGAATTCCATAACTCTGCTTTAAACAATCCAATAGAATCTCATTGTAAATGCAATATCCTTTAGAGCGACTATAAAAGAGAGTATGTGTGCTGCCGTTTCATGGAAAAGTTAATAAAGAAGAGCCTCTTAAGACAATATTTCTTTTAAAAACCCTCGGTGACAATATACTTTCCTGATACCTGCGCTACACACAATACACAGCAGTAATTTTGTTTAGGCGCTTCTGCTTGGAAATAAAGAAAACGGCAAGACTTGCTGGCTTCGTGCCAGAAAGCCATTGTTCTATTTTACGCCCCCTTGAATCACATGCAATATATGAAGTGAATTCATACTTCCAAACAACCTCTAACAAGGAAAATTTTGATAGAAGAGGAAATAAAATGAAATTTTACTTCCTATCTTTTGTACCGTCCGTAATATATTGATATAACCGAATGGTCATAATAGTTTAATACTACAGTATAATACAAAATAAAAGTTTTGTTTGGTAAAGGTAGGTTGACAAATAAAATGAATATTACTTTGTCAAAGTAATTCAATTATGGTACATTTCTTCGTATGATGTTATACCGGTATATGTTAATTATAAATAAATTTATCGCATAGAATGCGAATTACTAGAAAGTATTTCTAGAAAAATAATTAGTTACAACCAGAAGTATTTCTTATTATGTACATGTACTTGTTCAGTCTAAAAACTTTCTTCTGTCCTGCTTCGGCTGATGACAGTTTATAGAATTGACAATAGGCCTACATGTACTTACTATTAGGAGAACCAGAAAACATTTGGACTATAATGAAATCCTCATCCCATCTTCCTCATCCCATACTGGTATAGAGTTTAGGAACACTGAATGATGAAGCCTTGTTGGTATTTCCACAAAACTGAAACTTTCTAAAGCCGGGAGACTTAGCTTGCTCAGAACTTTTTAAGCTTTTTACCATTTTTTTCAGATATTTATAAAAATATTACAACTAATATGTAAAAGAGAAAGAGGACTAAAATAAGTAATCTCTTACGTAAGACCTATGAATTTCATTACTTGTTCCCCTACTGACTCAAACTGATAAGGAAAAAGATATTGCGTCATACTACATCTACGTAACGCTAATACATTAATAAGATGAAGCAGGATGAACCCTAGTTCTACTAAATTAAGATATCAAATAAGCCCCATCCTGACCAATAGCGGTATGAAATGAAACTGCATATGTACTCAAATGATGTTGAATAAAAAATGGCATGTTGTTCGTATCATTTCTCGACGACGATACTCGCGACATCAGTCTTTCAGACATCCATATGTTCAACATGTTTAAGCAATTTAAAAAAGAAAAGCAAAAAGATCATTAATTTTATGATGTGGTGTTGAAATTTGTAATAAATAACATCGTGGATTGTTGATAAAAACATTGTTAGTGAAAAGTAATAGTTGTATTGGCACGGAGAATATCGAATTGACATACGGTACATAATGTTGGGGTAGGTTGTGAGATTCTGTCAATTATAGTATATAATATTGTTAGAGAATTTCATAAAAAACTATAATTCGTGATCTCGCATAATATAATGAAGATCGCCACCATGATCGCCACCTTCATCTCATATGAAAATCTCCTCTCGGAAATCTACTATCATTAACATAATATAACAAAAATTTACATATACTTTTGATAATACTGTTAAAACTTTAATTTAACAAATAACATTAAAAATTACTAATATTCTTTCGAAAATTACATATAATATTATGTATCTCACAATGAAGATAATTAATATTATATGTTATATAATAATGGACATCGACCTATATACTAAACTACTCCAGTGTTGTAGTTGTGGGTATTGCATTTTTTTCTAATGGGTACAGATCATAATTATTATATTGAATGAATGGGTGATCTTACTATTATAAACAAATCACTGAAAGTCTTAATACTCCACTGTTTATCATATTATATTATTTGTCTGCCTATATTGAGAATTAGTTGAAATTATAAGCATGGAATTTAATATTTGCTCCGAATATCATAGAGAGCGTGCTATAGGAATGTCTAGAATGAATAAGTACTATATTGTTGGTAACCAGCTCTTGAGGAGCAGTCTTCATTCATGAAGAATTGTTATAATTATATAAACAGACTTATTGTTATTTCGTCAAATTGATTTTAACAATCATTCTGGAATATAGACAACTAGTAGACCCCTATGTAAATAGTTTTCATTTTGAATTTCCTACCATTTCAGATAATTTATTACTATAATTCTTCTCACTCACCTAGCCAGAAGTATCATAGATCCTGTCAAACTCCTCATAACTAATAAATTGCCATTCCGTTTATTGTTGCACCGTCGTTTCATTATTACACACTAATACATTAAATACTATTTTCAACACATGAACACAAACATCACACCAAACTGTATTTTAGCAAATCTATTGCGATTAAGGCCACAGTAAATGCAATGGCAAACTTCAAGGAAAACAGGAGTATTCTGTCATTAGTAGAAACGTTCGCTTTTTCTCCTCCCTCCTACACACTCTTATCCTCCCCTCTCTATTTTTTCTTTCTCATCCTGTTCATTAAATCCCAAATGCGATCAGTTCTGGTCGTATGCCAAGTATTCACTTACAACCCCCTAACGAATGCCCATACTATGTTCAAACACCACTTGTAATACTCACTTTAATGACAGACGATTTTTTAGCTCATTCTAGTAGATTTTTTTTTACTAATTAATACACTACGCAGTCTAATGTAAGGATGCCATACGTTTGAATCCAAGGCATTTATAAAATGTAATATGAGTTATTGATATCTCGATTCATTACTAATCTGGTACTCTGTGGGTCTTCAATAAAATTTAACCTGCAATACCCAGTAAAGATGTGCACATGCAAGATTATCTTTTAGAAATAATTCAATATGCAAATAATGGCAAATTCAGCAGAAATATCGCTGGCTTAGTACTCAAGTGTAGTAACTCACAATTTTCTTGTTTCGAGATAATCAGGTTTAAAAAAAATTAAACGATTTTTACTCAATAATGTATTGAACGTTCTGTGCAATTACTACGGAAAAATAGGTCAACCTTTTCAACATGGGAATACTTATTTGACTTAAAAAAACTAATTTACTTAGAAAAAAGTTTCATTGGGCCCCGCGGGTGAGCATTCGCTATTGGTTGGGAGGAGTTATGACAAAATGGACACACGACTTTTCTACCAAAACTGTGGTTTACTTCATGACTAATTATCGTATCACAAATATGAATGATGGAAAATGTAGACCATTACACATGCTATAAAATGGCATCGATAACACAAAAAAAGTGAAAAGTGGAGTTACGACACTTGAGTACTAAGCCAGCGATATGTTGTTCCATAATAAAAATTGAAGAGTTCATTTAGCAATTCCAAATAACAAAACACAAATGAAAACAAAATTGAGTTCAGTAAAATCGAAAGTTAGAATATCTCGACAAAATTGATCAGTATAATTCTTTAAAAGAAAACAAATAGTTGATTTATCTCCTTGCATTTAAAATAGGCATGGATTATGGTTATTATTTCATTTGATTAGCGACAACTGACGACGTAAGCACATACTGTTTATATGAACATACAATTTGAATAACTTTGATATTTTCTGATTCTGTATATGTTATTTGGAGAAGTGCTATTACATATCTACGTAGATTTCTCTAAGTGTTTGTGCTGTTTTCCATAATCTGGTATGAAATAATCTGTGTTTTTCGTGTATATACCACAATATATATTAAAGCAGTAATCCCGTCATTGGTGTTATGAAAGAGCTTTATGAAAAATGAAGACGATTTATAGTTCCTGCAGTAATACGAGTACGGGTAGTTTACTCGAAGACAATTAAGTGTCAAGAATCCTCTTTGACGAATCTTCTGTTTGACAATTCCTTTTAATTAAAACTTTGGTTCCTATCCCAACACTCCAACAGCATTATTTATGGAAATGCCCTTATTTCAATTTATAGTATCTGCAAACTCTATGTTACCCTGGATGACCATGTCCACATCTATACAAGCCTCCTGGTACAATAACCTTCACTCGGGCAATCCTTGGCATCCTTCGGGGAATTGACATCGTTTCTTACCTAACAAAATTCATTTTATCACAATGACCCAATTCATGGCTTCTCCAAACATGACCATATGGCAACATCTTTTAATAATAATGACGTCACCAATACTTCTGTCCAATTGACCTTGTGGAGTCAAATACCTGCAGGCCAAGTGACCTCTAAACTTTTATAATATATACAATATGTGCCCCTTCATAATTAAGTGAAGTATGAAATTGAATATGAATGAAATACTGGAGGTGTTTAATATAGTAATCAGACATTAGATTCTGATATATTATACTACTAATATGTTACTCCAGAAAGTAAAATAAAAAATTGAGTAGTAAAATGTATTCAATTGAATCATAATAATCACTAATAAATTATACCACTGCATTGTGATTGGGAGAGAAAAAATATTCTCACTATCATCTGATCATAACATTTGATTTTAAATTATATTAGTTTATTACTCTTACTAAGTTTACATTAAAATAAATAATTTATTTATTTCAATATTTCTTTGCATTCTCTAATTATTATTTATAAGTTTACATTAAATGCACACTTTGCACAGAGCAAATCCGCATTTCCTTTTTAATGCGATGACTTTCACAGTGTTAAAATTAACTTTCGAGCTCTCTGAAAGTCTCAGTGAGTTCACAAATTCGGATTTGATATTCTTCATGTAAACTTAGAGTTAGTCAACTGTGTTCCAATATTAAACTGTTTAAATGTTGAGTGCACTGGAGGTGGATCAGTATACAGGACTGAGCGGGATTAGTAAACTATATCATACGTAACATTCCGGTTTTCCACATTTCTTTGATGAAAATTTATATATGTTACAACTATGCATGCTGATAACCACACTAAACATGAGTTTAGGAAATCTGGATGACATAATTATGTCTGGGTTACTTTTTTTTAAATAAACATATTTTGTTTGAGGTTGGTAACATCCTATACGTGGTGAAAAAGGAATCAGATTATTAATTTACGGTTAGTGTAAATAAACTTTTGACATTGAAAATGAAGAATGTATAAGAACAAAAGAAATAAGGAACAAATAACTTGCAAAAATTACATAAAAATAAGCAAATGAAAACTCACTGCTGTCGATACATGTACTGCTTTAAACTGAAGCGCAAAATAAATATTTCACAATAAAACCAATAAACCATCCTGTTATAAAACATAAAGTATTTCTATGACACACACTCAATAACATTCTCTTATTTACATTTCTTGTTTTTCAAATATATTTCTTTTCAAATGCAATCGTTTAAATGTTTTTATTAGTAAAAAAAAAGTAAAAGTTTCCTCTCGATGCCTGTTACTTTGAATCTATTTCCACTTTTCAGCATTTACGAAATTCAATCAATATATATATTCTATTACTACAGTTCTACTACAGAATACTTGAAATGTAAAATAATGTTATCACGGAGAAATCAATCTTTTGTTCAGTTCCAAGTTTCCGGTGAACAACTTCTAAAAAGTTATTCTATCGCTATCAAGAAAAAGAAACTGTTCTTGGAACTCAATACTACTGTAACATTCCCTATTTCAACACCAGGTGGTGTGAGAAACAGTATAAAGTTAGAGTACTTTCAGAATATCCCAGTAGATGGAGTTCAATACTTTCACTGTAATACACATGCGTACAAAGCAGCGCGAACAGCTCAATGATTTGAATCATGCAGAAGAACGACACAGAAATAAGGAAGGAATCGGAAGGAACAGCAGATTTGGTATAGTCCAGATATAATGTACGTACGTAATTTACAATAACTCTTCACTTTAATCATTAGAATAGTTCGTTGAAAACCAGAGAGCAACTCTAAATTTCTGTGTAACAGAAAAAACTGAAAACAACATCTATTGTAAAACTTTCTCGCTGTTAACATTTTTTAACGTTTTTGTAATTTTCAAAATTAAAACCGAGAACCACATTAAAATGATATATTCCTAACAATCGAAATTGCCTCATAAAAGAACACCCATAAAAATAAATATAGCAGTAAATTGCTCATGTAAAGAAGAACAAGAGAGAAAAAAAAATCATCATACATCAAGCTAATATCTTATAATTGCTCGAACCTAAATATCAAAGAATTTTTGAAAAATTGAAAAATTCGCCACTTACATGAAAAAGCCAATAATTTGAATAATATAATCACTTTCTTCTAACCATTGTACTTGGATTAAATACTGGTAATTTCTGTATTATTATTGGGGATTTGAAAATAGTGTAGTCTGCCAGGCGCGAATCCCGAGGAATATTAAAACATTGGAGTGTACAATGTTAATATTAAGATGGTTTTACCCCAGCGGTCGATACAACAATAAATACTAGTAGATCGTTCGCGAAGCACCCCCACTGTTGGTGCAAGCAAAGGAAATTTTGGTTAATTATAGTAATACTGATAATTATTTTGGGGATATTTTTCCAATATTTTTTGTTTTGTTTTATTATTTATCTTCATTTTTCTGTGTTTCATCTCCATGACGGTTTCAAGGAAGAAGGGAACCGAGTTTCAACATCGTGGCACCTGTTGTATGGTTGTACCAGTATTTCGAACAAAGTGGTCTTCATTATCGCCAATCACCACGAATATATATAACATCCGACCAGTTACCATAGTTTGTTAACGAAGAAAACGGTTTGTTAAAGAAAGTATATTATAGACCCTGTTGATCAAAGAAAGTAAGCACCAACACTTTTACAGAAGAATTTAACCATAGTTTCAGTTTTCTGTCTTTGGGGACATATTACAGCATGTAGATGATTTCCGTAGCGTGCTT
Organism: Campodea plusiochaeta; assembly: GCA_034698565.1. NCBI lineage: Eukaryota > Metazoa > Arthropoda > Diplura > Rhabdura > Campodeidae > Campodea > Campodea plusiochaeta. The sequence goes on from JAQIWE010001341.1 coordinate 15,402, forward strand.
CAGTTTTCCGTGCTTGTTTACCATACTGTGTGTAGTTTTAGTAATGTGAAAACAGAATTTAATGGTCACAAACTGATTTTGAACTTTTATTGACTCCATTGTGGTGGCTGGCGATATGAAGACCACTTAGCTCGAAATGCTGACAACAGATGTCACGATGTAAAAGCTCTTTCATACAGTATTATGTATAAAAAGACTTGCTCTTTCTAAAATTTGATCTTTTAGAACTGTATCTTTACCAGGTTTTGAGAAATAAAGTCAGTCTCGCTTTCTCTTATGATCACAAATTATAACTATGTAGTTTGGAAATATGAAAGAATATTGTCTTTCATTTACTGATATTATGTAGAAGCCCAGCGAAGACGTCTAATAAATACCCAGTACATTCCCGGTTATTAATGTGTGACTTGGTGTATTTCGCCAGTCCCATTTAGCAATATGTCTACCGAAGTCTCTGACGCTCTATAAAACAAATCAATCAAACTAAACTAATGAAAAATATATAAATATTACGAACGACGACAACCAAACTCGTTTAAATCATCAAAGAATAATCATTACCAAAAATGTATTCTTCTTGCAACCTAATCAGTCTTTACAGATATTTTATTACATACATCATATCAGCAATATTAATGTTTTACATGTGAATATGTCACAAATTTCAATGAAGCAATGAATATGAAATAATGTGAACAACCTACTGCTTCTTAAGAGTATTCCACAAATTAAAGCATGGATAGCTCCGAGCGATACGTAGGTTACAACTTTTCAAAAAAGGAAACTTGAATTATGGAATTCACGTTTATATACATGTTGCAGAAATTCAGAC
>JAQIWE010001342.1:0-16232 GCA_034698565.1 Campodea plusiochaeta
GCAAACATGTTTACAACATAGACTATTGTTGTGTTTGTTATTGCTTATTATAATCCAGTACATCATCATGAAAGTTTTATAGTACAATATTCTAATATTGCCAATTCCTATAACCGAGTACAAATTTTAATTTTAATCTGATTTTAATCCAAAATTGTTCCTACAACTTCTTATGCACAAATTATACCCAGTACAAAATTAAAGCGAGCCTTAAAGAATCATTCTTGGGCTGTAGGTTATTATTATCATCCAGTTGATATGGCCTGTATTTCTATTTAATAGTTCATGCAGATTTATTACTATACTAGCTACTACATGTAAATTACAGAATAGAATAACTCTAAATTTATATTTAGTTATACAGTCATGTTATTAGTACCTATTTCAATAATAATAAACTGAATAATAATAACTTTTGAATAATAATAACATAAAATATTCATTACTATATGGAGAAGTGGAGTGAAGAGGCGAAGAGCCCTTTTTAAAAATACCAACTTTTCAGTACATGAATGATTTCTTTACAATTTCTTCAGGATAGATCACATCCTCAAAATAAATTATACAATATCAAAATAAACTGTCAACTTTTATTATAATTTTAGAAAAATAATCCTTTGATCGAACTTGTGAAGTACATCGCAAGCACCACTATCCATAACAACTGAAAGATATAGTTATAATTTAATCATTGAATTATTGTTTGATTTTTAGATGGATGGGTGTCTGGTTAGATACAATGGGTAGTTTGGTGATATTCTTTGCTGCTATATTTGCTGTTATAGAGAAAGATAATATAACTGCTGGACTTGTGGGACTATCCATCACGTACTCGTTTACAGTAAGGCAATTGAGAATAGTGTTATTGTGAGTCGGTAAAACCAAAGGAAATTTTACTCAAATCTTACAATATTAATCTAACAAGTAGGTATTAAAGGTTATTATGTTATTCTGAATATTAGACACAGGATTCAACAGTCGCGTGGTTGTGACCTTTATCCCAAAAACGGGCGACCCAGCAGCAATTATTATTTGAACCGTGTTTGTGGGATCAAAGGTACCAAACCACCCAAATTGTTGAATCTTACGGTTCTCTGATATTCAGAATTATACAATAACCTTTGATATTTAAATCAATATTTTAAATAGTGTGTTTTACGTTATAAATCCGAGTAAAAACAGAAATTTCTGTCAATATTTCTGCAAAGAACCTTTGCTTTTATCAAGACTAAAGAAATTGTTACAATAGTTGATAATACATAAAGAAGACTAAAAAATTGTTACAATAATTGATAATACATAAAGATTATGTACTATCAACTATTGTAACAATTTTTTAGTCTTGATAAAAGCAAAGGTTCTTTGCAGAAATATTGACAGAAATTGCTATTTTTATTTGGATTTATAGTGTAAAACACACTACTGCCCATACAGCGCAACATCAATACTGATCGATGGTATAATCCCATGGCTTCAAATGGAGCGATACTGACGTGAAAGCACTGTATAAGTGGCATTTCCATTTCTTTGTTAGTCTGTATTATTGTCAAATTTAATTACATAATATATTGAATGTCACAGCTTTGCCTTTAAAAAGTTCTGTGTATTAAAAAGTACTGGAAACGCAAACAGTTGAAATGTACAATCATGACGACTGATTAGTCAAAAGCACCTTTATAACAAAAATTGTAACCATATGATGATACCCCGTTACAGAGATCATTATTTTAAATGGAATGTTTAATAATAACCACACTTCATTAAAATATTAATTAATAAGCATCTATTGCTCCCAAGTCCCAATACATAAACATGAACACTGCAGAAAATCTTAACAACATTCCCAACCTCTAGAATGTGCTTCATTTTAATTAGCTACTTGAAACACATTTTGAAACCACTGTGTGAAACTTTATTACTTAATAATTTATTAAAATCGGGTTAAAAGCATTCCTCTATCCTAAAAATACACTCCACTGCATAAGTGAAGTGAGAAGCAAGCAACTTCTTTCGATGGGGTCTTCTGTTTTAATTTTCTCCCTAATAAAACCCACATAATAGGCATCAAGATAATGGCTGTGGTTTCTTAATTAGTGGCTATTATTTTCTTTCCTAGGTCTCGTGTAGATGGTGTTACTGTGCAGTCATTCCGGAAAGACAATGGCAGCTATTATGATACTGTACTTTCAAAAGTTTTCTTTGAAGAGGATCTCAAAGCAGATTCTGTACTTGAATGCTCTGTTACTTTACCTGATACAAATTTTTCTTTGAATGAAGTTCATGTCTATTTTCCAGGTAAGAGGTTTTTTTTTGGTTTATTGATTTTTTTATTGTACTAGGGTCATTATAATTGTTAATGTCTCGTGTTATTATACACTGATTAGGGCTGAAAATTTCAAAAGATATAAAATCTCCTGTGATAATAAGGTCAAATTAATTTAGAGAGTATATCTGAGAATTCTACCTTTGAAATGATGAAAATAATGTGTTGACTTGTTATCATAAAAAATTGGACAAAGAAACAAGCTACATGGAACAGAAAAGTTTACACCTAATTACTTTTATAACAAGGCATTTCTCTAAGTAGTGACCTAATTTTGTGTCGTAATCCTGAGTAACTAACAACCAGTCTTTCTGAGAACAGAACGACTGAATGCAATGGAATTATAATTTCTCAGAAGAATTCACTATGGGGAATGGAGTATCAGGATATCAATGAAGTTACTTACAACCGTGTTTAATTTATTTCTTATATCAATATGTAGAAGTCTATTCCTTTTGTTTGTAAACCAATATCTAACCTTTCATTAGAATTTGATTTCTCAGTTTGTAATTTTTAAATTTATTGAGTTAAATGGTAATGATATATATAGAACTATTTTGCTATAGTTGCTTATATTATTTTTGTATAGGTTTGAAAGCAAAATCATTACAACGAATACTAATGAGATACCTCAGTAGACGAGCAAATTAGAAGTAGAAACTAAACTATGGGAACTATTATAGAATATATTTCAAATATAAACATAAACTTTCACTCCAATCAGTTTGAAGGAACTTGCAAATCTCAATTTACTAGGTTTAGTTACTCAAAGCTACAATCAAAGTTATTATTAGAAACTATCTCAATTTTTATAACTTTAACTGGAAACACAAGACAATTAGTTAGGACGGTGTAGATCAATGATAACAATAATACTCTTTAGAACCTTTAAATTCATTGCTAACATTACTAACAGAGAAACGTAATTACTACAAAGAAAATAAATGACATTCTAGCAAAGCATACAAAATTGATCTCAAATAGCATCGAAACAACACAAACTATGCTGTTATACATTGTGTTTTAGAAGCCGCTTTTCACACGTAGGTGTATTTAGCAGCTGATAAATATTATTTTATAGTCAAAAACATTTGGAATATCTTGTTAACTTAAATCTGTTGTACTTCCTATTTCCCATTTCCATGGAAGGTATTGATTTTTACTATTTGGCAGATCATAATTAAATTTTTTAGTAAAATATTACTTTTATAACAAATTTACAGCACATTATTTATGTTCATAAATATATTGGTATGAAAATTAAGCAATATTCTGAATAAAAACACAATTCCTTATATCACTACAATGTTCTTGTATCAGCTATACCAGAGCTATCTATTGACGAGTCGGTCATTTATAGCTGTGATACCTCCCATTATTATTAGATATTAATTTACAATAGTGATAAAGACGAATGATGGTGCACGTAAACTCAGTAATAATGAAACGATGAACTTAAATATGATATTGTATGCAGTAAAATCTATAATGAATTTAAATGAATGGAATAAAATTTTGTATATATCATACTTTTGCACACATTGACATGGTAGCACATTTTCTTTCACAAAGAACCATAATAATTTGTGGCTAAATTAGTATTTCTAACCATGAAAATTATTTTTGTGTAGGTATAATATTTATCGATTTAGACGGAAGTCCTTAAAATGAGAATGAGCTGTAGGGGCGTACTGTATATCATACTACTTGAAATTGGAATAATTAAAAAATCACACTTGATGCGTGAAATCTAATAATTACCTAATATGCAAAAGTTGAGAGCTCTTAGAAAATCATTAGAGGAAGTTATTTAAGAAGTATTATAGCTTTCTCTTTTACATCATAAACATTATTATTGTTCTTAAATAAACAAATATTATTATTTACCATAGCAAATAATTATGTTTGTCATAAAGTAATACTTTCTTACAACCATAAATCTGAAAATAAATATTCACAGTACGGTACGTGATTATGAACTGAACATTTACATTAACTAGAATACAAGAGCAGATGCAAAACTATTTTTTTTTTACAGATCACTACTTCCTAATCATTTTAAAATTAACTACATCTGATTTAACATATCCAAATTTAATAAAATCAGCATACAACAACATTTTACCAATTCTACTCCTGAAATACTTTAAAAAAAATCTTTACTAATTACATTCTCCGGAATAGAAATACCTGAGACAGGCAACCCTAAAATGGGACACACCTATTCTCAAAGGAATGCACGCACCAGGAGAATATATAGCGAGGAATTAAAAAACCCACTTTCATAAGTGAATCGTAACGATGAAACCCAAACCACAAAAAACGTGATACATATACGAGTAATTTGTTGACATAAGATGACTGAAATAATTAGAACGTAAACATTGAAAGCAAATATTTTTATCTTTGGTGGAGAGAGAGAGGGAATAAGTCTTTTTCGTTTAAAAATAATGTTGTTAGAGAAGAATGATATTGATTTTCAATTCAGATTCTAATTTAGATTGGGTTTTGTGGAAAAATTATTAGTATGCACTTTCAGAGCATTATCGAGAAAGCTTTTTACCCCTCTACCACTCGTTTTGTTCTCTATGTGTGTGTTGGAAAGTAAAGTATTCAAAGTAGTATCGATGTATTGATTCTAGGATTAAAAAGTCGCTTGTCAGCATCTATTGTTTCATGATGAAATACAAAATTGCTTTATTTTTTAAAGTACTATTGTTTTATTATGAAGTACTATTGCTTTATTATGAAGTACGATTACTTTATTATGAAGTATAATAATTGTTTTGTCCTTCTTTTCAGGTATTTCTACTAATGTTATAGAAGATGGTAAGTACATTATCTTATTATAATACAATCCATTTTCATTAGCGAAACTTTGTGTATAATGAATTGCGTGCCAATCAAAACATTTTCTGTTAATGGAAACACTCATTTCGAATATAATAAATTCATGTAATTGTCCAGTACAGTAGTTAGAATTTAAGTGGATTAAAGAGGTATAGATTCTTGATAATAGAATCAGGGTTTTATTAGTGAATTTTCTATTATGTCATAACATATTGTTGCTACTCTTTTTAGTCAGTTGACGAATGCCCTTGTAATTTTAGTGAATAATAATAAAGTCTCTTTTTTTCATCAATTTTACGGTACTATTATCAAACAAACAAAAATATAAATATTTTACTCTTTTGTAAAGCTAATTTAGCTATTACAGCTTGAAGAAATTCCATCTTTCCAATAACGATAACGAGTCCACTAACGAGAAAATGATTAAAACTTACTTTCTTTTTGCCCCAATTACATTCGCTGTGGCACCAACCATAGCGCTGGCGTTGCTAGAGACCTTGGAGGAAATATTATTTATTCCTCCAAGCTTGAAACCATGCAAAAAGAGTGGTAGCTAGTGGCGCCCCTCAGTTGTGAAACTACGAAATACCAAGTCTAAATCTTAAAATAACCAGCAAAGAGATTTATTCAAAAGTAATTTCACTCAATGCATTTCTACTATATTTCTCTCCAGTTAATTGTACTGTCTTTCATATATATTTTCATTTTACAAACACCTCATACTGAAAATATATTCATTACAGCTGCTATAAGACAGTATAGTGTATAGGAACAAAAATCTTCTTTATGGAAACAAACAAAAAAAAACTTGAAAGTAGAAATATGTTCAAAACCATAGAACCAAAAAAATAAAGATTCCCCAATCAGTCAGTCAAATGAAACCTTTTCATCTTTCTAACCACGAATACAAGCCACTTTAATCTAATACCTCTCATCATCTCATTTCAGGTGCATACTCCAGTATTGGATCATCTTTACTTCCATTTTCCCCATTCCATATTTTGTGTTACCTGATACTTTTCCAACAGAGTTTTCAACAGTGGTGAAACATTTACTTGAGAAAACAGTGTTTTGACTGACAGTCTAATGTACAGTTTTCATACAAAGAGAAAAGGAATAAGTTGGGACCAAAACTTTGATGAAGAAGAGTGTTGAAAGGGAAAAGTGATAGTGTGCACAAATTCAAAATTTTTGAATTTTTGGACTCGACTTGGAGTTTCTTCCGTTGTGGAGTGATTATGGAAGTATTTTATTGTATAAAAATACTTTAAATCAACTGTCCAAAAACATGTTGTTTCATACTGTTTTCCGTACTCAATAATACATTTTCTCTTGAGCTCATTAATTATTCAAATTTTGTTATTGTTTTTGGTTTGAAAGTTCACTGGAGAATTGATGTTTTGTATTATTTTTTGATAGCTGTTATTAATTTTTATATTTGTTTTTTCAAACCTGAATGATTCAGTTTCAATCATTTGGAAAATAATTTTTAAAAGACAATAAAATGATGATTTCGGCTTCAACGATATATTTACAGTTTGTTTGTTATGTTTATTATTTTGTACTCTATGTGCGTTACTGTAAATCTCAAATACATTGTCACATTTTGTGAAATATTGTGTTTTATTTATCACGTTAACGAAACTGAAAGTATATATAGTACACTACAGAGAGCTGCTGAGAGCATTGACCTGAAACGACGATGTGAAAGTATTTTCACTATTATTAAATTATAATTCAAAGTAATTGTGAAAAGACATATATCTGAAGCCATGACTTCATTGATATATAATTATTTTACTCTTATAGTCATGATTTTATAGTTAACAGGAAAGTTGTCCAGTATAAGCTCAACTGTGGCACCTATGAAAACCAGCAATAATGTCTCAAAATAAAAAAGAGTTATAAACGAAATATGATCATTGAAAGAAATAGTATTGTAGTTTTAAAGGAAAAATCTTTAATTGTTTTTATTGTTCATACATTTTCTGGAACAATACTGAAGTATTATTACATTCCCGATTAAAATGTATCCATTTTTTTAAATGTATTTAATTAACTAGTTTTGCAAAAAAATCGATGTGATTGAATTACTATAGTTATTATTGCAAAACTGTGTTAAATGTTTGAGTACTTTAATAGTGCCAATATTTGAAAGAAAATTCAACCATGTCCGCCATCAAGGATGAATGATGGTCTGCCGTTGCTTGAGAACACTCTAACGAAGTAAAACATAATCAATAAATTTCACCAATAAAAAAAGAAATCTTCCATGATTATAAAGTGTGTGATTTTGTTATATCTAAAGTTTTCAAAACTGAAAGTTTCGACATTTTTGTATTTCCACTATACAGAAAGAAAATTAACTACATTAATTTATCAACAACTTACTGTAGATCAATGAAATAACATTTATTTTCTTATTTAATTTATTTTACTTTACTTCTGATATTAAAACATTGAAGTTGTTTCAGAAAATAATAGTGATCAAAGTACTATACTTTATAAACTGCTATTTTGTATATAATTTATATTGAAAAGAACAATGAATATCTTAATCACTATCTGATTAAATAAGCCAATCCTCTGTTGAAACTCCAGTTTTTTTTATGTTGGCAATAGAGAAAAATGTTATTATTCTGAAGTGAAATAACGAAAAATTATCAACAGTAATAATAACCTGATAGGTTACGAATGTTCTCGATCATATAGTAACTATATACTGTTTACAATAAATATTTTTAATTACCGTGAAAGCAAATTATAATACTAAAGTTTTAGTGATAACATAATTGTAGTAAATACTGTTTATTAAAGAAATGAAAATATGTAACATTTTAATCCCGCTTAAAACGTAATACACAATCATCTACAGAGGCACTGAGGGGGGAAGGTTCATTTAATTTCTCTGCGAAATTATTTTTACTAACATTTAACATAGCATGAACATTTTTCCTTTTCTGTAAAATACATTTCTATCTCAAAATTAAACTGTTGCATCATGCTCTATTTTTGTAAATTACTGATATTTATCTTTATATAAAATATAAATAGAACATTTAAAAAATCTTATTTGTAACATCAGTATCGAAACCTGTACATTTTTGTCACCCAAACAATAGAGAGTTTGCTTGTCCTTTTCTCTTTTTAAACCCATTAATACACTGAGAGAGATTTTTCGAAATCAACTCTATACATTGCTGACTGCACTGTAATTGATTTATTCATCACACGTAAATAATAAATATTTACATTTAAATATAAAAATATTACGCGTAAACTCAGGAACAAAACACTGAAAAATTAATAAACTAACTATACACCAAACTACTTTAAAACACAGAAATAACCTCTACACACTATCTCCAGAAAAAAAAGGAGAGAAAATCTCTTGAAAATCCACTGACACAAATTCCAAGACTAAAGAAATCCCTTGGATATTATTTTCTCCTATCTTACGGAAAGACCTGTGGGACCCGCGTATTCACATTCTACTGCTGTTTGACTTGACACTTTCGAAAGGTACTGAAGCGTGGACTCAGTCCCTTTGTAGTAACAGTTCTGGATCGCTGAGCTAGAAGTAACTTCATATCCAGATCAAAAGTATTATAGTCCGGTAGCTAATAATATGTAGAAGTACCGCTGGGGTTGGTCAGTAACTTTTGATATGGATATGTAGTTTATAATTTAGTTGCTTTCGAGTAATTGGTTTCGGAGAGTAGAAATTAATTAGGAGTTGTATAGAAGTTGGATTTGTCACTGTGAAATGAAGAGGTTGAAGTTCATTATATAAGGAGTACTTGTGGGAAGTTCAAATGTAATATTTAGAGGTGTCGTGTGTTATAAAGGAGTTTGTAGAAGGTGCTGAGTTATATTTTAGTTTTGTAGGAATTTGTATTTTGAGGTAGAAAAGTTATTTTCTAAAAAAAAAAAGTTGATATTGATATGGAGTTGTGTAATGTCTTTGTTAAGATTATAAACTTGTAATTAAATATACAATAATTCATAGATTATTTTTCAATTTATTACTTTTTTACGTATTATTATTTTTTGAGATTTTGTCAAAAAAAAAACAGAATAATTATTAATTTTCGGCAGTTATTTACTTGTAGTTGTAATTAGTTGAAACACAAAAACATTGCGGATTTAGTATATTTTCAGTTAAATTTTACGAATATGACTAAACACGAATGCTCGTACTAATACAAGTATAATTGCACTAATTAAAAATTAGTGTCACAAATAATTGATAGCAATTATTAAAAGCCCCTATTATGTTACTATAGTACAATTCACAAGGTTACTTCCCTTTGCTTCATGTATTATACATATACTGTAAGAAACTTGTAAAGTCAATCATTTTGATCATATTGATTGGTCTATACATTTTCAAAGTCATTATCCTTTTGTAACTGTATTCACCGTTATCCTAGAATAAAACTACATACAGGTTAAACAGTTAAACGCCATGATAATAGCCATGGCGAAGTCAACACACCAGAATACCCTTTTACTGTACCAACAGTATATTACAGATAAAATCCTTTTTATATCAGTACGATCATTTCATAAATTCAATAAATCCATTTTTACTTCAAACCTAACAAAGACCATGCGACCTGTAAAACCAGATAACCAAACTAAAAAAAACTCACTTTGTATAAATATTCATATACAATTGAAACTGCTTTTATACAGAAATCACTTTTGATGTAACTTCCTCACTCAAATCAACATTAATTTTCCATAAAATATATCGAATCGTGTTATATTTCAAAATTTGTTCAGTATTTGTATGATGGATGCTTCCGGCAAATACAAAGTTCTCTTTTTCCTCTCTTTTTATGCCTGGCTTTGAAAATCCCAATACAAAGGACTCCGCTTAGTACAATATATATTTCAACAAGCGAAAATGCCTCGAGCATCTAATCGTGTTAAACCCAAATGCATTTTCTACTCTTCTAGTACATATATGAAAGCCTGAAACATGTAATAAAATTTATTTCTCTTCCACTCTTTTGATGTGTTATGTAAACTAGTATTGAAGTGACGCCTTTTTAATGTGGATTTAGAGATTTAAGGATTAAGATTATGTAAATGATGCTTCAGAATATATACTGGCAGTGTCTCCTCATTAATTAGACGAAATTGTTTCCAAGTTTTATTAAGTACTCCGTCGTCTTTCTGATCAGTTTATGTAGACTACTTTATTGAGGAAATTTATATTATTAACATAATAATAATAAAAAAATCTTCTGTATCTGACTTATTTACTTCAGGAAATCTAAGTGTAATTTTTTTCACCAGGAGGTCTCGATTTTCAACACACAAGTCCCGTTTCATTTTCTCTGTTCTCTATTGTACTCGATTCCCAAGGGACCTTTAATCTGTGTTGGAAATCGGGACTTCCCGCTGAAAAATAATGGGTCTTCAACAAAACTCAAAATTAACATTTTAGTACTTACTGTACAATTCCAAAAGCTAAAACTACTACCCCTTTCAATTCATATGGCATCTATTGGTGACCGAATCTCGGTCAAGAGTATAGGAGCTTTCATCCGTTGTTTTTATTGCCTTAATTTTCGTACCAAGGCAATAAAGCACCCGATGAAACACTACTCTGAACCAAGATTCGCTTACTATACCTAGAGTGACTAAACATCCCGAAAACTGTGCAAGTAAACACTACTTATTATGGTAGTAAGTATCATCATAGTTTTCTTCTGCAGAATGCTATTGATTTCAACAGAAACATTACACAAAACTTCCCTTCACTTTTAAATTAGTACTTTTCTGAGAAAGCGTGAACCCACAAACGTTTGAAATTTCCAAAGTAATTCTTTAGAAGACGCCACAATATCCTTTAAGACGATTATTTTGAAGGGAGACTTTAAGACGAAGAATTGAATAAGTAAATATCACTCGAGTGAAGTTCACAACTCTTTCAATTCAATTCGAGACAATTTCTTTAAAAAGAGAAGAGCAGAATTATGAGGACGAAAAAAGTTCTGTAATGTTTTTAACATTAACTCAGATTAAAATTTCATTTTCATGTTGTTGATTTGGTTAGTTTTGCCTGCTGCGCAAAATAGCTCTTGCCGATTATAATCAGTATCAATCACATCACAAGTATTGTATGGTAATTCTATATTAGACTTATTTAGTTAGAAACTGACAACCAGATGGCTTTTTACGTCACTATAACAATAACATTCCTTAGGAACTTATTTAAACATTTAAAAAGTATAAAACATAAATATGTTTTTAAGAATTTTATTCCTTTTAACTCTGAGTGACTCTCTAAATAACATTTTTAAGTAATTTCATAATTTATGAAGTTTATTATTTCATTCTGCTCAATTCTCCAACTCTTTCTCAAGAAGATGAAGACGTCATGGACAATATTCTCTTACGTAAGAACACCTTTACGCTTTCATTGGCATGGATGGGCAGTCTGAAAACTACGTGTATAATGAAATGAATAGTTTGAAAAAAGAGCAGTAAGCTGTATTTTGAAAAGTATAAATTTATCCCAATTTAAAACAATCGTTATTCCCCCTATAACAAAATCATTTGCGAACAAAAAGCTGAAGAAAAATTTCCAACTTCATGACATACCAAAGGTCGAAATGAACAAGAAGCAACTGTTTATATTTGCTTTAACAATATCCTACTTCATGATCTACTCTTTCCTACAGTAGTGTAGTAAGCTAGTAAACGTAAAGTAAGCAATGCAAACCAACTTTGCAGAATACATTCAAGTGCTGTAGAGTAGCATGTTAATTACTTTTAAGTACCTTTCTAAAATCTCATCACGTTTCTATAGACTTTCGCCCTACATTGTAGAGCAAGAGCAAATTTTACGGTATACTCTTTACTGTGTTCTGTATGTTTTTTCTTTTGTATTTTGAGTTAATCTATAGTCTTTTAAGTCCCTTTTCAAATAAAGTGCGATAGTAAATTCGTCTTTCTGTAGAGAATGTTATCAAGGATATTTGAAGGGACAGAATTAAAAGTTTTGCTGCTTACGGAATTTCAACGAGAAGTAGATTAAAATAAGGCTTTTTTCAGTTGGTGTTGTTTTTACGTAAGAAGGAAAAGGTATTTTTTTTACTGATATTTTGTACAGTAGGAGTGCATCGTAATATTTGTCTCCCTACATTTATAAAAATCATATTGTTATGATCGTAAATTTTCCATTTTCTAACCAACAAGAAAATTTTTGGAAGCAAAAATTACAAGATTTTAAGAAATTTACTACTATTTAACAAAACAAATTGTCTGCTTTTTTAACAGCTTTCCATTTTTCAACATATTTTAGTGATACTATTAATGAAAACTCACTTTTGCAAAGGTTCTGCTCAGCGGATGCTTGAGCCCCTGAGCACCCCCGTAACCGACGCCTATGCTATAAATTTTACTAAAACTTATCTCAAAATCTCAATATTTGAACTGTGTATGGAATGGAATTTAAATGAGCAAATTAATACTTTCTCGTATTTATTTGGAAAATCCTGCCTATATAGCGCTGCTTGTGTTTCAAGCGTTCAAGTTCCTCCATCCAAAATGTCTGAATAATATATACAGAAAATTCGAAAAGTAAATATCGATTATTAACAATAAATAAGTAAATAAAAAAGAAGTTTAGTATTGTGCAATTTCTTTCTCATTAATAATTATTTTAGTTCGTGTCTTAGTATTTGAAATGAAGTGGGAATAGGCAGTATAGGCTTCGTTTTTCTTGGGATGTGCTTTTTGTGAGTAAAAACTATTTTGATGCATATAGGAAGTAAATTGCATCGCCGTAGAAAGGAAACATAATCAGATTTTTTTTTGTTCTCTTTATCTGAATTAAAGAAACATAACTTTGTATGAAAAGGGAATCGAAAGAGAATAAATTTGTTTTCATGTTAAATAACAATTTATTATTTCTTTGGTTGTGCCATTATCATTCTCGATCTTACTCATAATCATTATTCTAATAAATAATATTAAGTAAACAAAAATCAACAACTATGCAATACAATACGATAAAGTCAGAATAATAATCATAATTGTAATAGAGATAGTTTGACCAGTTGAGGAAATATTATTAACTGAATGAAATTCCTTTCTTCTCCACCAAAGTTTATTGAAATATAACAATTGTTTCAGTCAGCAGACATGACCATCATCAGATGTAACAGCATCATTTTTACACCATCAATTCGTACCAAAATTATACTCTTTAATAAATCCGTGTTTCATATATCCAAACCATAACAATAATACAGCATTGATTCATCTCATATTCTAAAATTCCGTTTCAATTTTCAAATAGCTTCCATCACATTGCACAATTTGAATTTTATTTCACATAATCGATTCACCCTATTATGGTCGTGCAGATTCCCTATTTAACTACATCCTTCTGTCAGTAGATGGCTCAGCTATAGCAATTATGATAATAATAAAGTAATATATAGAAAGTTTATCTTTTCTCTGATAAACAATTTAAATGTTCTGTTAGTATGTATTTTAATGCAGTTAATCAAACTAACTTTATGAATAATTTTTTTTTACCTAATAATATTTTATTATATTCTGTAAAGTACTGAAAATTAGACTGTTTTTAGAGACAAATAGAATTAACCGCACTGAAGGTAAAAAAAAAACACTTTATAAATATAGGGTTTTAAAAATTTTTGACGAGTCAATTTTCATATTTGAATGAAGTATCGGCTCATAAAATAAAACAAGTCGCAGAGTCTATATATAGGCTTAATAACGCTCTTACATTGAATTAATTTTATTGAAACTTTACTACATGTACAGTATGTATCTTAATTAGAAATTACATGGGATGCAATGTATTTAAATGAACTAAATAAATAATACAGTCTCGTATTTATAGCAGGGTGATATCCGCCGTTAGGGCTGTATAAAAATAAGGGCTTTCAAACTCTCCCAGCACGTCGTAGTTTTCAAGAAAATTCTGAAGGTTATTTTTTTAATACATTATTGTTATTTTAAATCGTAAATAGATGAAAAATTGTTTAGCTTCGAGCATTTTCTTTCTCGCATATAATGATCTTCATTTGTGTCTTAGTAATAGGTATAATTGTAAAAGTGGTAGTGGGTTATACACTGCTTGTTGTTAGTTGTTTAGTGCTTTATGAGACTAAAAATATTTTCATGAGTACGATAGGAAATAAAGTTTTCCATAAAAAAAGGACATGATCATTTTTTTTTGTTCTCTTCATATGATGAAGGAACTTACTTGTATATTATATGAAAAAGGAATTGAAAGAAAATAAGTTTGTTTCCATGTTATTAGCGCAAATAACAATTTATTATTTTCATGGATTAGCCAATTTCATTACCGATTAAACACATAATTATTATTCCAATAAATAAAATAAAATCAACGATTGTCCAATACAATATGATATCATACGAATAATAACCATAATTATTCTTCAAAAATACCTTCAAACTTAGTGAAAATACAAAAATCCACAATCAGTTGCGTATATAAACATTAAGTCACAGTCAGACTAAACCTAGAGTCAGATTAAACATTTGATAGTTTAGTAAAGCTTAAAAAGCCCATTTGCTCTTTATGATATACGCGTATTAAATATTAATGGGTGACCATGAGACTTACAGAAATAAAACGAATCAATTTTGGATTTATTTAAATCCTCTACAGTACCAGCGAATTCTAAAATTAAATAAATTATTAAGTGAATCCTATTCTATACTCCACCACAATAATACTGTAGTAAATCAGTAATACCAACATAAATAGAAAGGGCTATGAAAGTTATTAACGTATATTACTTCAAAATCTTCTCACAATAATATTAATACATATTTTAATTACCGTAAAATAAAATTAATATATCAATTTAATGCAACTTAAAAATATTTCCATCTAAATAACAGCAAACTAGAGAAAAGTTTAGAGCTTTAGATTTTTACAATATCGTAAGCCAAATACTGCTGTAGTATACTTTACTGTAATCTAATAAATAAACCATAACAAAATTTGTTTCGTGATGTTGTTCCAAAGCTGGTTTATATTCAGGTTATTAAAATATAATGACGATATAGAAAGTGTTTATTTTTCCACTCCAATAGCTCATGTATTAAGTCAACACTGCATTCTATCATTATAAAATAATTGTTTACTTATTTACTTTTATTTGGCGATTCATGTGTAAATTCGCTTTTCCCCGATTCGGTATTTTGTTATTCGTACCTTTTTACACGTGAAATATTTATTTGCGGCAAATGTATCAACAAACCTCAGCTTTACTGTGGTCAGAAAGCAGGGCGAGCCAATAGCATGTAAACTTCTACATTTGGTTTTGGGGGTATTTCTCTTGCAATGTTGTTTACATTGTCCAACCTTTTTATGACGAAAATAGTATAATTTATAGGGAACACATAAATAATCGAATAGTGGTTTTAAGTACTCGACCTGTAGATTTAATGTATAATAGGATTATATTTGTCTGTTGAATATATTATGGAGATATCGTGATATTAATAATGCTCTTTCCAAAGTAGGGATTACAGTAGTTGAAATTTGGGGTTGTTACAGTGTATACTACAGTTTAGTGTGCAAATACTTTGTAGTACTTTTTTTTAGAGAGAGTGGGAAAGTGCTTTTTTTTCTCTTTGTTTGTATAAAAAGAACACGGGATGGTAACACCAACAGGTTTGAGGCAAAGAGAATTTGTAATAATAATTCATTAATGTATTAATTGGAGAAATCAAAAATCTTCAAACAACTTCACAATCAAGTTATTATACCACATTTTTTTTAATAATTCACGGAAAAGAAATATATGTTTTTAGAAATAATTGTTTTATAACGAGAGAGGATAATATGAAAACTGCAAACGTGTTATAAAAAGTTCAAATTTTATTCGGAAGTACGAAAACAATACATACAATCGCAATATCCCATACTTGCGAGAAAGTAGTGATGCCGTCTCGTCTCGTCTCGACGAGACTTTTGCTTGTCTCGTCTCGTCTCGACTTGAGAAATGTCTGTCTCGTCTCGGTCTCG
>JAQIWE010001343.1:0-16229 GCA_034698565.1 Campodea plusiochaeta
TCCACTTTGAAAAACTGCATTATATTAAACACAATATCTTTGTTAATTTTTTTAAATCTAATTATTAGGGAAACCTTTTCGAAAAAAAAAGAAATAATTGTATCACTTCCGTTTTATTATGCGATTGACATTCTTTTATCGATTAGACCTTGCTATATTGTTATTATTAATAAATACGCCTTTCGCTGAATATTCTGGAAAATAGATTACGACATAATACTGTAATTATACCCATATTTAAACTAATTTCCGTGAAATGAAATATCATTATATTACACGTTGCTCTCTTAGTTTATCGGTGTTATGACAAAAAAACAAGTAAGTTAGTTAGAGTGTTTTAAGATACCAAAACCTTCTGACAAAAGAAATAAAAAGATGCAGGCTGGTGGTAAAATCAAGGAATTGAAAACTGATGAAGAAGTGACCTTAAAAAATACCGAAGTAGCCAGGATCTTGGAACCAAGATCTACTGAGTAAGTAGCAAGATCGACGATCAAAAGAAAGAAATGCAAAACACCGAAGACCATCTAATAGATACCAGGATGACAATAGCAGAAACAGAGAAAATCAACAGAGACCTGGAGCTCATGATAGAAGACATGGGCAAGGAACTCGCCCAAAAGAATGACGTACTTGATGATGTTAACTGTAAAAATTAATTGAAATTTTTTCCTTATAATTCAGTAAATAAATTGCACGAAACAAAATAATGTGTATTATTTGAACTGAAATGTTTAAAAACTGCGAAATAAAGTGTAAAAATGAAAATATGCAACTGGCACACATAAGAATACTTTTTGAGTAAATTGTTAGTATGTAATTGTCATACTCTTTTAATTTAATTGTAGAGTTTTTTTATAAAATTGCTCGATTGAAAGAACAAATTTAAAAAACTCTCTACTATCGTGAATAAGTAATTGTTTCAATTATATGGGAAATTGAAATACTGTGATATAAAATTTTAAACATAGGAAACTTTCCAGAGCTTTGCTAGTTATTATTGTTTACAAAACATTTTAAAACGATATTGAAAACTTTTATATTGTTGAAATATTTTCATGTTGAAAATATGGCTATGGTAAATCCTACCTGTGGTGCTGGTCATGAGAACACGATTATTACACAGTAAGTTTACTTACTTTTTATATTTCTATAAACTTTTAAAAAATGTAACTTTAAATATTCGAGTTTTAAACAAACTTTTAAATGTTTCTTAGATTAAGAGCGTACTGTGGGATTGTAAATGGCAGAGATTATGATTGCTGCTAATTCAAGGCATCAAATAAATGAAACCTTGACAAATTTTAATACGGCAATGGATGAAAACAAAATTTTGAATCGTCGTGTTACACAGTTAGAATGTAAGAAGTTTTTATTTATCTGTTATTAGTTAGTTACTAATTCTTCTTTGTTTCTCATTTTACTTTGTCAATTCGAAAACGTAAAGAGGTGAATTTAAGGAAAGTGAGGTTAATTGGCAGTTGCATGAGAGGCTAGGGACTCCTATAAACGTCTTTACATCAAAGAAAGGTCCTCTAGGATCAACAGTGAACAGATGGTGGAGGAGGGGAATAAGACTAACTATCTGTACGAGGATACAATGGCATACATATGTAGCCATTACAATATCTCCGAAGACCATTTAAAAAAATCTGTTCAACTTAGTAAATGTGATGTTTAATAGTGATTTATTATTATGTACATTTTATTTCTCTTTATGTAGCCGATATATATATAATTTTAATAAATACTATTAATACCTTTTTCGAACTGGTTTTATTTATAACAGTTAAAATGTAATTTGTTTTACAAAATCCTATATATGAAATTTACTATATACATACTTATATTTAGAACTTAATGTCCTTATAAGAATGTATTCTATGCAGCTTAATTGTTTTGTTTCACCATGGCAGTATACTTTGCAGGAATTCTTTAAATTCTCATAATATTATTACTTGAAAAGAAAAAGCATACTCATTATTACTTGTGTCATTCTTTAAAAACTCTTTTGCCTTTAATTTAACATTAAATTGTTTGTGTACTGTTGTTATTACACCTTTTGTGTGCCTTTTACTCCTTTTTCATCTCATATTACCATATGTTCATTGTATATTCATACCATATAATGGTGTAATTTTAACAGTATTATTTGTGGTTTTAAAATGTGGTTATTTCATATTTTACTTCATGTTTATCATTACGTCTATAAGCCTCTTACATCACTACTTTCTAGGATGATGAAGGCATACCTTGTGGTCAAGTGGTTACTTTAGCAGAGGATGATGGATTAAAAATGCAGGCAGGAACAAGTAATTGTAAAATCAACATTTTAGCAGTGTCGGTTTTATGGTGAAAGTAGTTTTTGGTAACGTAATTCAAAATCATTATAAAAATGACTTTGAATTACATTACCAAATTTATGTTGACCAAAGCCTTGTCCACAGTATTAAAAACAAACTCATATTAAAAAAAACAAATAGCGATAGATGACGAGCTGTACAACAAGGTGAAATGCCATTTCTCCACTTGTAAAAATTTGGAATTCAAGGAGGGTGACTGGCAAACCAAATACATGGTTGCAGTTATACCCACTGAGTACCACACGGAATTTAAAAAAAATATTGAGATTGATGAGGCAGTTGCTTAGAATGAAAGAGACTCCTATACAATTGTTTTTGCATCTATTGATACCAGGCGAATACCAATTTTTTTTTAAACGAAAGTGGAGGGGCCTACATAAACACAGTTCTTGCTTGCTTCGAGGGTGTAAAATGAATAATATTAGAATGTGTTTATTCCATTTATCTTGAATGGGTAACAGAAGGTAAACTTAGCAGAGCAGATGATTTGAAAATTACAGCTGCAGGAGCGAAGAAACCTTGCAATCAAGAGTATATTATTGACCTTTGCTTAGATTACGAATTTGATATGGATCAGCTTAGAAATATACTATTAAAATGTGGTTCAAAGCCACTGTCTCTGGGAAAAAAATGTGTGGTTGTGGCTGTCGCTGGCCATACAACTTGCATGAAAAGCACATGTTAAATAATTGCGCTTTCAAATATTCTACAAACCAGTGGGCATATTTGCAAAATGCTGTAAAGGCTCACAAAAACGAAAAATTTCTGAAAAAATTACTTTTGCTGAAAAATTGTGCTATTCTGTGGAGAAGCAAAGCGAAAAGAAAGTTAATGCAGAAGGACTCATGAAATATGTTCATCCTTATAAGAAATGGATGGATTATTTCAAAATTTCTTTAAATGGCATAGCACTAATAATTAGAAAAATGTATCAAAAGAAAGCAAGAAAGTTGTTATTGATTGTGTCAAGTAGCTTGAATAATATTGCTAAAAGTCGATTTTCAAAAATGTTATGTCAATCGGTAGGCAAACATAGAAGTATAAATGTAAATTTAAAAAACAGCAGGTTGGCAGAAGCAATTAGCAGTTGTTCAAATCCCGATTACGTCATAAATCTCTTTGATGACGTAAAAACGGAAGGTCAAGAATATTTACGATACGAGCTCGCTAGGCTCAACGGCTTGAAGATCACAGCCCGAGAACTCTACGGCCGACATTTTGATGCTCGATTGTCTCCAATAATTATCACAACTAATCTAGAGAAACATGACATTCATTAAAGTTCTATTTAAAAGATCATATTTATTTGCTTTGACACCAGCGACTCAGGACATTCCAGAACTGTGTACTCTTCCAGAAAATTTGAATCTATTATGGGTTTTAACTCAATATGATGAATTACTAGAGATTGAAAATCATAATAAAGATGCAGCTCAAGCAATAAATAATTATAGTTCTTAAATCAGTTGCCGGCAGAGCAGTATCATCTAATGAAAAAATATCAGTTATTCAGGGCAAGAATATGTACAAATTTCCTGAAAGGAAATTTTAATACTATAAGTTTATGATTCAGATGAAGAAGAAATTAAACTAACGTCGTAAGTGGAAATTTTTATTGAAACATATTTCTTAAAGAACGATGCAAGAGCAATTTTATTTATTTATTTCTTTTGAAGAGTTTCCTAAAGGTTTTACTTACCAACAAATCATGGATGCTTAATAAAGTAATATTCTTACACATATAAAAATATATTTAAGGATCATTCAGTATGCGTTATTTGCTTCAAAATGAAGAAAATGTTCTTTAATAGGTGGCACATTCACCAAACCTAAATTTCTTTCAGAAAACGCAATTGAATCTATAATCAAATTTCTGAATGCTGAAATTGGATATGGCTTGTTCGCTAAAGCTGATATTCCCAAAAACTCTATTATAACAAGATACTGTGGGGAAACATATTCTCCTAAACTGTACAAAGGAGTTAATAGAAATTAGGCAGTTTATGAATACCGAAGGAGCAAAGTAGTTGAGGCATTAACTGAAACCTCTTATGCTCGTTATGTTAATCAATGTATAAAAAATTATAATTGCAAACAGATTTAAAAAAAACTGTATTCTATGATGAAGGCTATTGACTCCAGGCTGCGAAAAATATACAAGCTGGCTCACAAATTCTCTGGAATTACGGTGATTTTTCTTTTCGAGTCACTATGCTTGTTCGGTTCATACAAGAACCTTTCGAATAGACAGTTTTATTGTAGAAAATGAAATATTAAAAAAATGTGGTAGATAAACAAGGTTATCTATTGAAGGGGGAAAAATCTGTACAGTAATCACTTTGTTCCTGAGGTAACTTATATTTATATATACTGTAATAAATGAGAAAATTAGCATAGATGAGTACATTATTTTCTAGGCTGGGAATTTGGCTATAACAATTCAAATATATTAAAAATAAAATAATCTGTATTATGAAATATTGATAACATTCACTTAGTTTAATAATAGTCGCCATAACATCGACCTTTTTCATTTTTAATTAGCAATATTCGAAATGTTTGGAAAAAAATGTGTATTTAAATGAGGCTAAAACACTTCACAAGGTTTCAAATAAAGTGCTGCTTCAGTAGGTTTTTATTCCGTAACTTTTAAAATGTAGTAAATTTTAGTATGTTTATGTGGCTGGGAAAAATAATAATCACGCTGCCGTATAAACTGATGGAATTGTAACAAACTTTAAAAATTAATTATTAATTATTAAAATACCAAATCAACCTAATTATTTTGAAATTTTGTGATGATATCAGAGAATTTACACCATACAATTTAAACTAATAAGTTTTTATTATTATTCTAAATACATGTAAAAGTATTTTTGTCACACCACAAGCCTTTCTCTTTACATCAAGGAAATCAACGGTCGGTAACAAGAACAAAACTATAAAAAAACTATAAATCGAATAGCATAAGTTTCTAACGTTTTCTTAAATAATTCGGACCATTGATCTGACCTGCTTGCAGACTATAAAACCCTAGAATAAAAAAATTCATAGATATTCTATACTGTGATGCTGTCCAGTTTCATTGCTGTTTTGTTTTGTGAAGAAATCCATTTAGTTCAGTGAATAGTGTTTCTAGTTTTTCCAAATCAAATATAAGTACCATATAAAGAAATATAAAATATTTAAAACTTTATAACGGAAGAAAATTTGAGGAACAATGTCTTTATATTTTTTAAATTAGGAAACTACGACCTAAAGCTTATGCTCGAGAGGTCGATCATATTTTAATAAAAATGTTATCGTTTTTTAATCGTTAAATATTATTATTTCCAGTTATTAACGAGAAATTGAAAGAGAACTATGTGTTATCCAGATTTTGATTTTCTTTTTATCTTTAATGTTATTTTCTGTTGGTCAAGATGTTATTACTCTTTCCGAATAATAAAACCAAGTTTATATTATATGGGGAAAAGAATAAAAAGCATTTCATTCTAGAAATTACGCAACACTACCTGTTTTGCGTATTTAAAAAAAATGGGCATCCTAAGGACAGAAAAATAAAGGGGAACAGTTTTGAGATGAGACTGTGTAAAAGGGATTTATTATTTTTCCAAATGAATTAATATCATATTACATAAGGGAAAGATAAAATTCTGTGTAAAGTATTGAGACAAACGAGTTACTAATTTTTTTTATTTTTTTTATTATTTTTTTGGTTATTAAATTTGAATTCCTGATTTAATCAAATTATATGAATGACTTGACAGTGGGCTGTAAAGAATACCACGGGGGAGAATTAAATGCTGTAAATAATGTCACATTTTAAGTATAAATGGGTTAAAATTTACTATAAAGTTAAATGTGATATCAGCAGTATTACACTTTGAGTGGTGTTTTAATTCATTTAGTGATAAATATTTCAAAATTTCGAATTATTGCTTAGTTCTGTTTTATTTTCAAAATTGTTTCCATCATATTAAAACTGTTTTAGAATTCTATTAAACACAAAACAGTAAGTGGCAAATATCTTAAATTAGGGAAAAATATCATTCAACACCAATTCAAAAATTAATTAGGCAGCACAATAGACAAATACTGTATTTTATTGATTTATCAGCAGTAATGAAATAAAACTATTTTTGTTTGTATTACACAAGTTCTGGTAAATCCTGAAAGCAATTTTCAACCAATAAACTTTAGGCAACTTCTTCAGTTTATTTAATGAGTGGAATGTTATGAGTCAATATGGGAATTGAAGCAAAAATATTTTTTAAGAGCAGCGCTGTTGCAACCATGTGCCGAAAACAATTTTGTTCTTTTTTAAACAAGGGTTTGTCTCACCTAATTGTGATCATTATGAAAGCGAACAGTACCCAAAACATTTATATTTATTACTGCTCCATGATTGATTTATGCATGGAGTGGATTTTATTGCCTTGAACCATAGCATACCGTTCCCGCATCGGACGATAGATGGGATCCCAGTAACCAACACCATCAGATTGACAAAACAATTTCTTCTTTAAAAATTGTCAGATCCATTCTACATAGAGAGGAACCTATTCCTCAATAGCAGGAGTCTGGATGGACTCTATAACCCAAATTGGACAATCCGCACTCTCACACAAAGGGTTAATAAGAAAACAACAAACCCTACATTTTCCACAGCATTGTTGAGAGCGTCACTAGAGGCCACTAATACTCAGCCTTCAACCTCACGACAAATGAAAAACAGCACAGCACGTCAGGAGACACGGCCAATAAGCCCAAGTATACTTCATATACCCTTAATAAATGAAACTACATCTTTAATCACACAGAACATCATTCAGCTGATCCTGGAAAACACTATAGGTAAGCGAAGCACCACGGTACATAGATCCAACAGTGAAAGCACTGAGGAGGCACCATCATCAGACCCTCCAGATATAACTTTCAACACTAAGCCTGACGTCACAGCCATAAATACTAGTGCTCAACAACCAGAAGAACATAATGGTCCCTCAGCAGTTAATACAACATCAACAACTTTGCGACCAAGCCCTGATATGTTTGACCATCTTTATGCAACAATTTTTGGAAAAAAATAGATTGCTGAAGGAGTTCCCGCTAACATGGGACCCCCATCATTTGTCACCTTGCAAAATCCAATACCAGAGACTACTACTATATACCAACAGAGACCAGCAGAGCCCACCACTACAGATTGCCAGACGAGCGAAAATAATACAATAATTTCCATGGAAATGAATATAGTCAGCTCAACTGATGTGGAACCTACCGAAAACCTTATACTACCGTCAAACGCTCCAACGGCGATGAATGATGACGCTCGTAATCAACAACCAGAGGAAAACGATATTTCCACATAAATAACTACACCACCATCAGACAAACAACCAACCACAGATGGATTCGACTACTCTTTAAAAACAATATGAATAAAATTGAAGCGTTGTGACGACACAGGAGACACGAGAACAATACACACTATACCCATAACATCAACAGTTCCAAGACCCGAAGTATCTACGCCCGAAGTACATCAAGGAGCCATGATAAATGAGGAGCCAGGAAGTTCAACCGAATCCCAACAAGATGTTTCGTCAGAGGGCTCATCAGATTGTGAGGCCGAAATGACCCTGGCACAAGTATTGCTGGACATGCAGTCTTCACTAGTAAACTATGACGACAGTTGGCTCCCTCAAAGAAGTTCGGAAAATACATCATCATCATTTAACAACGACCCAGAATGGCTACCACCACGAAATTTCGAAATTCCTCACACCCCAACTACCAAGTCAGGAGCAAGAAAAGTCAGACGCTCCTTGCGCCAGTGTATAAAAAAATATAAAGAAAAACACAGTGCAGCAGAATAATATCTTTAGAAAGAAACCCTCCATAATAATGAAAGTGGGTTGGACATATTGAAATGTTCATATTAAAACTATTATGGGTCTGATACTATATCACCAAGAATCACATTTCGATTGGTTATTAACAGATTTAGACTTAGTAAAATATCTCATTAACCTTATAAGCTTTTTAATCAAATCACTAAAATATTAATTGTATCCACATGTCAATTATTCTTGAGGTCATAATTTAATGGCTTTTCACTGCAAAATTATGAAACAATGAGTTGTTTTATTTCTCAAAAGCAAATATACACCACTGTAATTAATTAATATTATTATTTTCACTTTCTCTTTTTTTATGTTTATATGAGAAGTTACTAAGTTGTAGTTACTCTAAGTTACTAAGTTATAGGGAACAAAATGTACTGGGTAGTCGATTACGAAGCTATTCAGAGAGGGAGTGATTTTAAAATCAAAGAATAGAAGGAAGAGTTTTCTATTTTATGGTCAGTACGGAGGATTGTACTGGGGGATGGCCTCGAAGTCTCCATAATCAGTTGCGTCCCAGTATACACAGAGACTTGTAAATTGAAGAGGTAAGTTAAAGCTATTTTTAATGATCATTAACCCAACTGCCAAAGATTTTTTATTATTCAATTCTTTAGATAAGGTTTACAATCATAATTGGGTCACAAAAATTCTGCACATAAATTTCTCTCATACAACAGAGCCCTCCGATTTCTCAAGAATTTTAAATAAAGTTGATGCTTTCACAGCAAATTTAGCGGTACAAACTGCCCAGTTTACTTCGTCAGATGGTTATATTTTGATATGGCTTATTGTACTTACTGTCGTGTTTGGCATTTTAATTATTCGTAACCCATCTCTATTATTTTATTTATTATTTTTTACTATGCCTCAAACAATACGAGCAGATCCAATTTCATCAATCCCACCTTTAGAGTTTATACAAACCCATGAGCTCCAGTGGAGGCTTTTAGCATATTATTTTCGGTTCTGGTCGGAGCTTTATTACTCTATTGTTTCTATTGGATTTTTCGAAAATATGTTGTAAATACATTACAGATTGGAGAATACGTCATACACTACAAAGATACCACCAGTTTCGAAAAACTCCTCTGTGACAAACTTATCACTTACAGGAACAATACCGAAATCGAACCTTAAAACCTTCACTCTCCTATGACTGTAATGCTTCACTAGTCTATTCCATAAAGATTTCATTATCATAAATCATGATGTTTATCTAGATAATCATGTTTTCTGAATATAACAATATATTGCTCTTTATTTAGTATTAATAGTAAAATGATAAATGAGTGTAAAACAAAAATATATATATATATTATAGTCAAAGGAAAAACATACAAAAAAATATATAAAATGTGAAAATACCAAAAATGCATTAAACCATAACAGAATAAAAATAAAAAATATAAATATAATACATAAAACCTTGCAATAAAAATGTTATTTTGGTGAAGGAAAGACTATTTTTGTAATATTTGTAACGTAAACATAAAGTTGACGTGATTGACAAATAATAAATCCTAGTTTTTATTATTAAATATCACGTGAGGCAATCTATATTACTTCCCAGAAACAATTGTTAAGAGATGCAAATGTTGAGAACTACCTTGAATATTATTCTAAATTGATACGGATCACAAGAAACTTAATTACCTCCACGTTTCGTGGAAACTTTCCTTTTTACTCATGACGAAAAACGTCATACGAACTAAAAATAATGTTATCCTTGAATTCTAAAAAGACAGTATAAAAACTTAACGTGGGCTGTTAAAGTAACTCAGACAGTAAAAGGACATTCGACTAAAAACTATTAGTGCTTGGTATACTGACTTCTCAGGTAAGACAATATTTCTTTTATTACTTCTATTTTGGAATTGTTTTAACTCAGAAAATGTTTGTTTAAATAATATGTTTTAATAAAAATCCATTTATGGATTTTATCATTGGCATACTCCATTATTCCCATTATTATTAGCTTTTCGAATAATTATTTTAAAATGAATTATTATTATTGTTAAATTTATAATATTTTATTAAATATGAATTACCACGAATTATTAAACTGTTGATCTGACTATGACTTAACCAATAATAAGTACTTTACTTAAAAAAAATTCTATATAAAAAAAAATACAGAATAAATAATTATCTTTGAGGTTTTTAAGATTGATTCTAAACTCCTGATTACCTCTTATTTTCAGACTGATATGGCACTAACAAATTACGACCTCATATCCATACCATCCCTGGATATACTAGGATATTTTACTTTCGCCAAACCACAAACTAACAACCCAACCACCAGCCAGCCGAACATGACAAAAGAAATTGCTGATAGTATATTTATATTAACTCCTAAAGACGTATTTTCTAAAATAATTGCCGATGTCGCGGTAAACACTACAACATGCCTCAACCACGCACGCATGGGTGCCCAGAGATCGCTCATTGTCATCCACGGCCCCGAATTTTTAACTCTAAGCTACACAATACCATTTCCTCACAAATCTATCGATGGAATACCGGTAATAAATACGTGTATAATAAATAAACAATTCATTATGCATAAATTGCTGGACCCATTTTATACACAAACAAATTATTTCGTAACATGCGAAGTATAGATGGTCACTACTACCCCTTCTGGACGGTTTCAACACCAGAAAAAATCAACATAACACGCTCCAAAGTGATTACACAAACACCAAGATCTACACCGACGAACCCTCCAAGTTACAGAAATTGACAACAAAGGTAACCGTCAACAATGAAAATACTATAAAAACATTAACACCGATTGTTCAACAAAGTTCAACTCCTTCAAACAATCCAGACGTCATCGATATTGCTGCTACGACAACAATTGACAGCGTACTCAATCGCCAACCAAGAGAAAACACAGTTTCTAATAACCAATTAGGACCACCACCCGATTTCTATGACCAGATAACGGCATTAATAAGTAGAGACTAGGGACCACTTCCCATAACGGAATCCACAACAAATGAACCAGGTTCATCTTCCAAGATTTCGGAAATCCCACTGCCCAACGGCCCTCCACCGAAAGATTCGATAATTAATAATAACCACAATACTATCAGACCGATGGTAATCAAGTGTGCACCTCGCACAAAAACACCAACCGATAGTTCATTGACTTCAAAGGGTAAAAACAAAATGGATGCTGAAATGGATGAAGATACTGAACGGGTTGAAAGTGACGAAAGTACAGATGAGTCAGAAGACGATACTGACATGTTTGACTGTTTTTCAAAGACTATTCGGGTAACAATGGATCGTTGTGACGACAAAAAATTCAAGAGGCAAATATATATCGTATTGGAACCAAAAATCAACAACGCTACGCCTGCCGTCACATCAAGTTCACCACCAAATAGAGAGGATATCGAAGCTATATACAGTTCATCCGATAATGATGAATAAATTAAAAACCTACACAAACCCTGTCAATATTTGCACCATTTATAATATACTTTTCCTAAATTAATCACTATAGTGGTTTTATTATTATATTATTTTATTTATTATTTTAATATATTATTTTAGTGATGTAAGTTCATTTCTAAATATTTAATGATTACTCACAAGTAGAAAAATAAAACAATGAAATCATTTTTTTTTTTTCACTTTCTCCAGCAAATATACACCACTGTAATTAGCACTGCTCTTATGTTTATTGTTCATTGTATATGCAAATTTTTTGATATATTAAATTGATTACACTTAAAACTTCAAGGATTTTTTTTTCTCTCCATTTTTTTTTTTCTCATACTCATATTTAATGTTTTAACAAAATAACCAAGAAACACAATATAAGAAGGTCAATCATGTATTTATTTTATGATTTCACAAGGAGATTCTTATAACAAAAAAATATTATAAAACAAAAAGTTGAAACAACTATCACTTTATATTTGTTCTCCTTTTTTTTATTAAACTTACTAGGACCGATGGTTTATATCATTACTATAGAGAGTTTGGTGGACTATTGTCCGCGTATCAGAGATTTGCAGGGTGATGCCCCACTCTGCTTTTTTCATAGTTGTCTTCGAGTCGTTGGACAGTCATACCCATGCAACAGAAGAAAAGCTGTTCTGCTGCATCAGTTTATGCAAACCCATTGGCCCGAGAGGCAAGATTTTAACTCCTTTGATACACCTGTTATTTCACTCAGTGAGTCTATGCGAATGCTTAGTGATTCTCTAACAGCTTTTAACGTAACAGAATCTCCTCCTATAGTCAGTGAAACTCCTCCCGAAATACCCGCCGAAGAAGAGGAAATTTGGTAACCAATTACTTGTACATTATATCACTAGTTAAAAAGAAATGTTTAGAAATTATTGTATATCACTTTATAATTAATATTTGAGTTATGTTTATGTATTATCTTATTTAATAAATGTGAGAATGTGTAATAAATTACTACTCTATGGTATTATAGTTTATAAAATGGAAGTAGCAAAGAAGAAATTATAAGGGGAGGGGATCAGTTTCTGAGACAAGAATGTGTAGAAGACGTTTTTTCAATCATAAGTTAGAAATTAGACAAACGAGTAACAAATTCCTTTATTTTATTTTATTTTCATAAATATAAAAATCAAATTCCTGAATTTTGATCAAATATTAAATAATTTGTCAGTGAATTATACAGAATATCACGCGGAGTAATTTATATTCCGAAATTCCCGTCTTTATTTAAGTAAAATAACGTAATATTGGTTATAAAATTAAAGATGAGATATGGAGGTATCACAATTACATTAGACAATTATTGGTTACAATATTATTATATTAAAGTGAAATAAATATACTCACAAAAGTATTAATAAATTACCTGTTAATCCAATGATTCATAATTTTACTTTTGACTAATAAAGTTATATTATGTGATTTACCTTTCATAATATGCTTTTCATATCAGGATTTTTTATTGTAAAAGTGAATATGAATATAACCATAAAAACAGTCTGGAAATTCTATAAAACTAATATATATCGGTTGAATTAACTAATTCATTTCTCATCATGTAATATGAAATATTATTTTAGTATGAAGTACTGAAATATATATTTTCTTAAAGATCACACTGATGCAGAAGAAGTAAGACTGAGAAGAGAATATATAATAGCACAAACATCATATATAAATCACTTAAATGGAAAGATTTCAACATTGAAGAAGGATCAGACAAAACTGAGGAAGGAACTGGATGAATGCACACAATATGGAGGAGAGCTAGAGACCGACATGGAAAATATGCAGAAAAAAGTGGATGAAATGTTCCTGAAATATTGTGAAATGGAAAGTGAAAATGAAAAAGTACTGGCGGAAGGTGCTGAGAAAGACCGAATTTTAAAGGACATTAAAGATTTGTTACAACCTATTAATTAGTAAATGTTTGTATTTTTTTACTTTTTGCCAAGGTACTAATAAATTTGATATTTAGGAAATAATATAATGTGTATTCTTGACATAGTAAACAAAAAAATTAAAAAAAGGAAACTGTTTTATAAAAAACATGCAATAGACGGATGTCAAATATTAAATAATGAAAGAGGGTACCACGAAATTGTTATTATTTTGAAAGATTTTATCACAACGGAAGTGTTGTACAATTTTATACCTTAGATATATAATACTAGTCCAATTTGAAAAGTGTTAGTGTCGAATAGGATATCATTTGAATACTCTTATCAAAATTATGGAAAGTAAACGGAAAATATTTATGGTAGGTAAGCGAATATAATTTTTTAAATATAATATAAGTATAAAATAATAAAATATTTTTTTTTAAAGATGCGAATGTCCAAGCTCTTATAAAAATAAAGAACGATGAAATTAAAACCCTGAAGAAAAACATCAGGGAAGCCTCTGAACGTTGCGAGGAACAAATTGTTTTAAATAAGAAAATTATAGAGGAGTTGAAGAAGACAATTGCCAAAGTAGAGGAGAAAACTAAAGAAAATATCAATTTAATCCATGCCCTTGTGGAAATGGCGAGAAAAAACTCCGAAAAAATTGTATTATTAAAGAACTTGAAAATAAGAATAATTGTAAATAATTTATTGTTATAATAAATGAAATTGTAAAAAACTAATTTTTCATTTTTCATTTTTACCTTCGTCGTGGAATAAATATATACCAGTAGCAAAATGCAGTCCGATGAAGCAATACGTTGTTTACCAAAATCATTTAGTTATGGTGTTTTGATCGGGCAATTAGTACCACAGAAAAACATTATTACTAAACACGAATTGACTCGGGCTATATTCCATCAATCCAAAAGTCAAAATTTAAACAATGTGAAAATAACTGGTTTCAAATTTAGTTACGATAGGAAGAAATGCTCTAACATTTTTTGTCGTGTTCAGTTCTGTTGTTTA
This sequence comes from Campodea plusiochaeta, assembly GCA_034698565.1. Taxonomy (NCBI): domain Eukaryota; kingdom Metazoa; phylum Arthropoda; class Diplura; order Rhabdura; family Campodeidae; genus Campodea; species Campodea plusiochaeta. The sequence goes on from JAQIWE010001343.1 coordinate 14,680, forward strand.
AAAGTGGCAAGTGAGAAATTAGATTTTAACACTTACGAAGACTACGAAACTTTTGGTTATCAATTGGAAAACAGTGTGAAATTAACAGACTGTCCAAAACAAATTTTGGAATTGAGTAATTACTTTGGAAGGAATTTCGCTACTATTATAATTGAAACTTCAAATAAGATCGAGTTATTTCGTTGTTAAAATGTGTTAATGGCATATAATTCATTATTATAAAAACATTTGTAATCGACGATATTGCACATATTTAAAACAGACATGAAAATGGAAACATTTACAGAAAGATTAGCTATTATTTTAACCATAATAATACTTTTAGTTCAATTGATTCATCTTGTTATATTTATTTACGATTTGTTCAATTTGTTTCAACATAATATAGATTATATTATTTACGAAAATGTAGCCAAAATAAAAATCTAAAAATGTACAGTGAATAGTACTTTTTATTAAATACAGTGTAAAAAGTACGTGAAAAGAAAAATAATTAAAATCTGCCTGTAGAACCAAAACATCCACGGGTGGATGGGAATAGGGTTCTAACCCCCAGGGTAGCTTAAGGACGAAGAGGTATTAATAATAGCTGACCACATTCCACTGTAAATGACGATTTGGAATTGTTCGCCAAGCACACAAATATTTCAGAACGATAATCGTTATCTAAAACTCCACCAACCATGTCTATAGCTTTTAAGCAAGATAAAGATGATCTTGATTTTAATAACCCAAAATAAAAGTCTGAGAATTCACAACTCACACCTGTAGATCTGACTTTATGAATAGGGTGTTAACTAGGTCTTTATTGATTAGATCTTTAAGACATATGAGAACTTTCACTGATTAGACCTTTCAGACCTAAGAAGTCATTCATAGTATAGGACTTTAAGACCTACAAAGTCATTCGAGGTAAAACTCTGAATATAAAATTTGGTTTGGGAGACACAAACTAAAAATTTATTAAATTGTACATTACCCAACATAATAAAATCAATTTATTATAATTAATACAGAATATATCATAGTTTTTAATTTTGTATAATACGATGTAATATAAATAATACTGAAAAAGAAAAAGGATGTTATAGAAAACATGCAATATAGACGGATATGTGTAATATTAAACAATGAGAGTAACGAAACACAATACGGTTTATTATTTTAAAAGATTTTATCATAACAGTTGTTTGACTATATCTGATTTTAACAGAATTTTTTGTACAATTTTATTCAATAGAAATATATATATAACATTCCAGAGTTTTAAAAACCATCATTTTGTATTAGCGTTTGTGAAAGTGAATTACCAAAAGTGAAGTACTGAAAGTGACAATGGAGGAACATCACATGATCGGTAAGGAATTATACACCGAGAAAAAATGAATAGGTTAATGAAATTTTTCCAATGGTTTACATTATTATTATATTAGACTGAAATATTGTAAAACTATATTATTATCATTATTACATTGTTAAAAATATTTATTCAACAAGAAAGAAAAATAATTTTATTTTATTTTTTATATGTGTATTTGTAAAAATGAAAT
>JAQIWE010001344.1:0-16227 GCA_034698565.1 Campodea plusiochaeta
CAAATATATTTTATGAAGTTGCGTTGAACTGCTTCGATGTAATCTTGTAAATATTTGATTGACTCAGGATACCATACCGTAATGCAATAAGAAAGATGAGATCTAACCAAAGATATAAATAATATTTTCAATGTATGCAAATTTTTAAAGTTATAAGAAAACCTTTTGACCATACCCAAGGATTTATTAGCTTTCCTTATACTAGCATTAATATGCTGATCAAATTTGAAGTTACCCTGAAAAATCACACCAAGATCGGAAATACAATCAACTTGCTCTATGATGTCATTATCAATTCTGTAAGAATGAGTTGGAAAGTTCTGAATGTTACCCGTTACCTGAAGATATTTACATTTGGAAATATTCAACTGAAGCTGCCACTCTTTGCACCAATTATATAATACATGAAGATCATTTTGAAAGTTTTGGTAATCTTCATCAGACTTCACAGCATGATACAACTTACAATCGTCAGCAAAACTTAAGCAATGGACAAAGGAAAATGAATCTAATAAGTCATTAAGATAAATGATGAATAATAGTGGACCCAAAACTGAACCCTGGGGTACACCAGAGAGAACTGGAAGCTCACCAGACACAGAATTTCTATACTGAACTAATTGATTCCTAGAATCGAAGTAAGATGTTAATAATTTTAAAACATTACCACCAATGCCGTATTTCTGCAACTTGAACAATAACAGTGAATGCTGAACAGAGTCAAAAGCCTTTTCGAAGTCGGTATATATGACATCAACAGGGATACGTTTATTCATATGTTCAGCTAAATATGATGAAAAATTCGCCAAGTTAGTTGATGTGGAGAGTGATGGTAGGAATCCATGCTGACTAACGTTGAGATGAGGTTTAATAGACGAAAGAAGCTGATCAGCAACAATTCTTTCAAGAATCTTCGCAAAGCTGGAAATATTGCTGATGGGACGATAATTACCAAATACTGCTTTGTCACCCTTCTTATGAAGTGGAAAAATAATACAGAGCTTCCAGATGGAAGGAAAAACACCTTCTGAAAAGATTTTACTGAATATAACGTTCAAATGAGGCGCTAGAGAAATCGGTAATTTTTTTAAAAATAAACTTGGAATTTTATCATAACCTGACGCTAAATTCGCCTTACATTTCTTTAAATGGTTAGCTATGAGCGTTGTATTGCATGAAACAGAATTGAATAGTATATTGGCGTCAGTGTCAAAATCAGGAGTATCACCAATCACAGCCTTATTATAAACAGAGTGGAAATACAAATTGAAGTTCTCAGCAATTTCTCTTTCATCAGTTATTATCTGATCACCAATTACGAATTCACTTTGGACATTACTTTCACTTCTAAATGAATTAACATGACCCCAAAACTTTTTAGGATTGGAACCTAAATTACATTCAATATTATCTAAATGGATACGTCTATCTGAATCAGATGAATTATTAAATCTTCGACGTAAGTCAATGAAAACATTATGATTATCAGATGACGGATCAGAAAGAAAAACATTCCTGGAATTAACCTTTTGTCTATACAACGATAATGTGTCTTTACTATACCACTTTGGGAACTTGCTTGATGGACCATTCTTCTTCCGAGGAACCGCTACTTGAATTATTTGATTCAGTTTGTTGTAGAAAATGTCTATAAGTTGATCAACAGAAATGGAATTAGCAACAGGTAGTTGGAAGGAATTCAGTTCGTTCTCTATATAATTCCAATCAGCTTTAAACCAATTGTATTTGACTTCACCAGAATTCATCCACGAGGAATTTTTAAAGTTATGATTGTAATGTCGAGGAAACAAGTAATCCAAATGACCATAAAATTGAATAGGAAGATGATCAGATGTAGTAAAGTTGTCAGATTCATAGACTAAAATTTTTACACATTCCTTATTGTTTACTGCAATATGATCTAAATAACTGTCGCCACGCGTCGGTTTCTCAGAAATAATTTCTAAACTATTTACAAATAATTGATTGTAAAAATAATTGTACATTGAATTTTCTTGTGTATGCTGTTTCAAAACTGAACATTCTTCATCGTTTAAATATTTCAAATTAAAATCGCCACATAATAAGACATTGTGTTCTTGATTGTGATATTTATCAAGTATTTTAGATATTTCAGTCCAGTATTTAGTACACAATTCGAGAGATACTGGTGGCGGAATATAAACACAAAATATTAGAAGAGGTGACGAGTAGAAACCGCGTTTACACTCTAAAGCAATAAGTTCACATTCCGAATTTTCACCATTAGATATGATCTTACAACTAAATTTATTGTTTACTGCAATAAGCACACCACCGCCCCTTAATGGATCACCAGAAGGGTCACATCTGTCAGTTCGAAATATTGAATAATTTTTGGGCGAAGGGATTAATTCACACGAACTGATGTAATCATGAAGCCATGTTTCAGATAAACACACACAATCATATTCATTCGAAGATAACATTGCTTGAAAATTATCCAGTTTATTGACGACACTTCTAACATTCTGATAATAAAGGGCAAAAGTCTGAGAAGTTATTTTATTACTTGACCGTCCGAAGATTGAAAAGAAGATTCCGCTGATTTACTGTTGTTAAAGATATGAGACACATTGTTAACATTGTCCGTGATGTTATCATTCATTAACATGTACAAATTATTTCCACGGTTTAAAAATGTTTCATAAACAGATGATAATATTTCTAAGCCAGATTTGTTTAGGTGAATGTTAAGTTTACTCTTAAAATGTAAGTAACTGCTCAAAAATTTGGAAGAGTCAATAAAGTCAATACTATTTTCGTCACAAAATTTCGCAAGCAGATTGTTGGTACGGTGGATTAATTGTCTATGTTCATGTGCCGGAGGAATAGAAGAAACGACAAAAGTAGTAGTTGGAGACGATTTCATAACAGAATGTAGCACCTCACCGAACCTTTTTACAATTTGATTAGGATTCACGCCATTTGCTGCGTCGTTCAAACCGATTTGAAGAATAACTACACTGTTTTTAATTTCATTTTGATTTTCATTCAAGAGAATATCACGAAAATCTGTTTTGACCAAATGTTATTTATAAAATGTTATATTAGTTAAGACCAAATGTTATTTAAAGGTTTAATAACCTGGAAATAATACAATTTTCATTGTTTTGCAGGGCTCAGCATATTGTTTCAGAAAAATTGTGAATGGTTCGTAAACAATATTTTTTAATGTGCAGAAATATTATTGCTTTAAGAATAATGATTAAATATCCATAACACTCCAATATGGTAATTTTAATAATAATTATGACATGATATCATTTCTTGTTCAAAAGCAAATAAATAAATTTTCACATGGGTAAATGGCAGAAAATTAATTTAAACTGACTTAAATTATGCATCACAGTTTTTAAAAATGTTTAATTTTATTGGACAATTATATAATAGTCTTACATGGTATAGTTTAACAAACCTTTCCTTGGAAAGTTTATTTCAAACCTTCAAATATTTTATGAAAATAAATAAAGTATTTCACATCTAGTTTATTAATAGCAATTTTCCGGTTTTAATTAACCACAATTATTTATTTATTTATTGGTGACTTTCACTTACAGGCGGCATTAGGGCCACAGGCCCTCTCTTACATACAACCTGCTCTTATAATTTATGATAGCAAAAATTTTAATATATAACTAGTTAACACAGAAAAAGAGACAGTGATACAAAACAAAAATAGTAATAAACTAATACAGAAAAGTCACAATTGAAAGGGAAAAAAATACGAATAGTCACAGTAATATGTTTTATAACAAGAATGTAAATATATGATGTTATGTTGAGTTGGTGATGAAAATCTGCCGCCGACATAATCTATCAAAAGTATAATATGAGGATGAAGTTCTGATATCTTCAGGGAGGGAGTTCCACAACCTTGCAAAATGTACTTTGAACGATCTCCTGTAAATGTTATGTTTATGTGAGGGAATAGTAAGTAGAAGGGATGTACTACCTCTTGTTCTGTAATGAGTTTGTTCTCTAAAACTGTACATTTCATAAATATAATATGGTTCCTTGGAAATTAATATCTTATAACCAAATTTTAAAGTTGTTAGCTTCCTTCTCTGAGACATTGTTAAATGTTCAGAAATAGTTAAGTACCTTGTTATGTGGTCATATTTCCTTAGATTGAATATAAACCTTATAGCCGAATTTTGTAATTTTTGAACATACGCTGCCTGTACTACTTGTAATTCTCCCATAGCTACATTGGCATATTCAATCTTAGGATATATCAAGGTTTTAATAAGTTTTTCTTTTAAACTCACACTGAGATAATTTTTAAATCGATACAATCCCCTTAGTATATTAAAAACCTGCCTTCCTCTTTCAACAAAATGACTGTTCCAACTAAGGGTTTGATCCATTATTACACCTAAATTTTTGACTGTATCCGTGAACGGAATCACATCACCATCAAGATATATAGAAGGAAGCGTAGCTTGTTTCGTAATGTGAAGGTTTAAGATTTTATTACTTCCAATAATAATGGCTTGACACTTTGATGGATTTAGTAACAAGCCATTTGATTTGGCCCAGTGATGTACAGAAGCAAGATCACCATTAATATCTATGATCAAATCAACAATTTTAGATGGAATGGATTTCTGGTATAACTGAACGTCGTCGGCATACATGTGAATTGTCGATTTACTAATACAACATGGAAGGTCATTTATAAATATTGTAAACAACAAAGGTCCTAAAATTGACCCTTGAGGTACACCACAGTTAACATCAAGCCATGATGACCTTTTGCCATTCCATTTGACACATTGTAGTCTACCGGAGAGATAATTTCTAAACCACTGAAGTTCAACACCACTAATTCCCAAGGAAGCGAGTTTGTTAAGTAAAAGGCCATGATTAACCATATCGAAGGCTTTCGAAAAATCTAATAAAACTAATATACTAACTTTACCTTCATCAATACCACTAGAAATGTCATTTACAACTTTGGTAAGTGCAGTAGTTGTGCTGTGGCAAGAACGGAAACCTGACTGATAATGGTTGATTATATCATTATCTTTCAGATAATTCATTAACTGGGTATGAACAATACGTTCCATAACTTTTGAAAGAGTACATAAAATACTAATAGGCCTGAAATCGTTTAAAAATTTAGCTTCCTTAACTTTTGGTATTGGGGTAATGACCGCTTTCTTCCACTGGGTAGGAAATTGCCCAGTTGTAAAACAGAAATTTACAATGTGTTTCAGTGGAGTTATTACGTATGGAGCAAGAACCATGATCATTCTAATTGATATTTCGTCATCACCAATAGAGTTTGTTTTAATATTTTTAATGGCATTCGAAATATCATTTTCTGATACACTAGAAAAGATAAACTTTTGTCGAACTGAAAGATTTGTCGTCTGTAAAGTCAACGGATCAGTACAGTTATTAATGTGGAAATGTTTATTTAAATCTGAGCAGTCGATATTCAAATCTGTTGCAGTGTCATTCTTCTTGTCATTGTAAACACCCAATGACTTTAGATTACTCCATAATTTTTTTGCATCGTTCACACTTAGTTTATCATTAAAAAATTTACGTTTAGAATCGCGTACCATTAGTGTTACTTTATTTCGATATATTTTATATTTATCCCAATCGGTGTTATTTTTAGTTTCTTTAAAGGTAGCTAATAAGTCATCACGTGTATTCATATGACTTTTAATTACACTGTTTAGCCATGGTGCTGCCGGTCTTGTAATACGCCTAGAAACAACTGGTATATTATTATTCAATAAATTTATTATTATTGTATTGAAGCACATTAGTTTATCATCAACATTATTGAAGTTGTTTATTGAGTCCCATGGAGCAATTTCAGCATCCTGTAGAAGACCAATGGTGTCAGTGTTTTTAAAATCTCTATACTGTATAAATTTAGGGGGCGGTTTCACCTTTCGAATAGGATAACAGACGTACACAAGATCGTGAGCGCTAATGTCATTAACAGAGAACTGTCCACACTTTACGTTCTTAGTATTTGGAATCAGAATTAGATCAATTAATGTAGGTCTAGATGACTTAGGATTGACATGAGTTGAATTTTTGACAAGTTGTTGCAAACTATGAGTTTTTAAAATACTATCATTAAATGTTTTAAATAATTTACTATCTAACTGGTCAATATTAAAGTCACCTGCAACAATGACGTTGTCATATTGTAATAAATGATTTCCAAATAGCTCGCTGATCTCAGATACGGATGAAGGGATTGATACGTCAGGTGCCTTATATATCACTCCAAGTAGTACCTTTGAACCTTGTGTATTTACAACAATCCAAAGGTACTCAATATTTTTTTCAGAAGTACAACTCTTGCTGGAATCGATTATTTCTACATGCAAATCTTCACGAACATAAAAACCAGTTCCACCAGCTCTCCTTCCAGTTCGATCGTTGCGAATATATTTATAACCGTAGACCGAAAACAACGATGTGTCTAAATGAGGTTTGGTCCATGTCTCACTCACTGCCAATATATCGAAGTGACAGCAATGAAGCAGATCACGAATAAAATCTATATGTTTAGGTATACTTTGAGCATTTATGTGTCCAACATTTAAAATATTTTTAAAGTTTTTGATTTCTGGATATCTCGCTCTTAAATGTGACAATTTCGAAGAAGTTTGACTATTATGTTCACTTAAAATGCCCAAAGTATCATTTAAAAAATACGTATCGGAAAAATTGTAGTTTAAAAGGAGATTTTCATCCTTTCCAGAATTGCAAGGCGTGGTTCCCTTTTTGTTTTTACTTAACTTTGACATTTTTGAAATGCCAGCGACATCTTAACAAAACCACCAATCTCGTAATATTTACTAAAAAACTACATAATATTAATGTGACTATATAGAATCGTGAAAATTCTGTAGGTGACTTAATAAAGGCGAGGTAAACAATGCATGAAAAATGCATATACATAAGAAACAAAAACAAAAACATTCTTCTTACAAACTAAAACCAAAATTAAATATAAATCACTTCAACGAAGTAATAATATTAAATCAGCAAAGTGACTACGTGCTGTACGTAAATATGCAACTTGACTACACATCTTCAATGATATTATAAAACATAATAGTTAAACGCATCCGCGAGTTAAATTAATTAAGCTTACAAGACATAATTATTAGTGTATTATAAAAATATTACTAAACGACCTTGGATAATGTACTTGAGTTAAGAAGTGATGATGAGCAACATGTATAATGTTAAGAATAATTAGTTGTGATTATAAGTAACAATGAAAATATAATAGTTGTAATAAGGTATTATAATGACAAGTTATATTATTGGATGGTCAAAAATGGTGATTACAGCACAACATGATTTATATGTATTGGTTTAACTTACGTCACAACTCATTTTTTTAATTGATTAATATCTTCCTCGTTTCTAATTATCATTTTCCTTCCATTCCATGCACAATAAATACGTCCATCCAAAGTCCAAGCATTTGTTTTACCAACAGCATCAACAGTTTTTTTATATAGAGATAGTCTTTTAGCGGTTAGAAGTTCAGTCACAGTAATTTTAGTGTTCTTAAGTAGTTTTTTACTTCCGAATATCTTTGCCCGATCGTTATAACGTAACAATTTCACTACAATTGGTCTACTTTTAACTCCAGTCGGATCGGTTTTGCCGAATCGATGTGATCGATCAAGTTGCCACGGTTGTAACTCAATTTTAAGCTTTTCTTTGATAACGGCAATAACAGTCGAATCGGTATCTTCATGGGGAGTCGCTGATTTCGGCGCATTTCTAAGTCGATTCTTTATTTTCTCACTCTCGGGAATACCGTGTAAAACTAAACAATTTCGCCTCGAATACTGTGCATCTTCATCTCGGTTTTCGGTACATAAATCAACTTTTTTTAACACTTCTTTTATTCTAATGTCAAGTTCTTCACGAAGGGCACTAAGTTCAGATTTCAGAGCAACTTTCGCATCAACGTCTGCCGACAAATGAACGCTATTTTCAACAATACTTTCAATCTTTTTATCAAACGAATCTAATTTGTTAACAAAGTCTGCCTGCAAAGCATTAACTTGTTCACGAACATCAGCTACGTCTCCCATTATACTCTGTAAGATGTTCTATTAACAGTTTGTGCACATAACTAATCAGCTGATAGACGACGCATCTAAAATTTTGTGGAATTTTGCATTAAATGCTGCACATTTGTCTTTTTTGATATTAAAATCGTATTTCATGTAGCATTACTCACGTGTCTTAGTGATGGTAGCAAGAAACATATCGAAATTAAGTCACAATATGCATATTTTACGGACTAACTTTATCCGTGCACTACTAGGCTGCCGCCATCTTTTTCCATAATTGTTACTCTACGCTGAACTTTTTCAATAACTTGGACGTTATAGCGTTGAAAGTGTTATTCGGGGGGTATATTGTTGAATTATACAAAAAAGGTTTAATCGTAATTTCGACTTCCTGTAATAAGCATCGTTGTGGAATTTCACAAATAAAATAAAGTTCTTTTTCACACGATTCATCACTCCAAGTGCCATCTACTTCTGAATTAGCCGCTACACAGTTTCGGTCGGTCCATCTAGAGGGCTCGCCGGTGCTGAATGCTGTGTAGTTCGTTATAGTGCCCAATGTACTCCATTTGAATGTGTGCTCGTGGCCTAAATCATACAAGCCTATCCAGAACTTACCCACTGAAAAAAAGGGAAATGGAATTTAGTAAAAGAAAGATAACAGTGAAATTTGTATCTACGGAAATCTTAAAGGGTTACTTGCAGTAAATGACATTCCCGTTTTCTGTGATTTTCTTGTACCTTATATTATTAAAGTATTTTTGCAGAAAGTTTGACATTTTTTTACCCAACGCATCAAGAGATATTTCTGTTTATAGAAGTTGATATAAGTTCTACAAGGTAGCACAAATCGAACAGTTTATCTTCGCTACCTTGCGAATATATGCAAATTAGTCACTGAAAAACACATATCAGAGCATATCAATGAATAAGTAGCAAAACTGACTTAACAATAATGCAAATTAATCATTTTATTCACATAACAGTAGTTGTTTCGTTTTCGACCACGCTTGCTTCGCTACCTTACAGCTTGTTTTACCGCATTTTCTAAGGTGAATATCTCCAAAACCGGGGATTTTTGGGAGGTAAGAAAAATGATATGAGTTATTTATATCAAGAAGACTAATATTATGTTATAATATCAGAAATGTCAATGTAGCTGCAGGTAACCCTTTAAAAAATTACGACAAACGGTTTCTATTTTGTTTTTGATCATTTAAGCTATTTTAATATGAAAGTGTTAATAAGGTACTTCAGAAAGAATAAAAATTCCATTAACATTTTTTTATTGCTTATTCATAATAATATTGTTGTTATACTTATTGATATAATAACTATGTGGTATGGTAATATAGTTGGCGTACTGGTATATTATGATCCAAACGGGTCATTTTTAACTTCGGAAAACATCACTACCTTATTTATTTTCCAGTCCGCTTTATAGGTAACTCAAAGAAGTACAGTAAAGAGTAAGTTTGATTCTTATACGAGACCTGTATAATGGTGACATTGACAAAAAAAGCATTTAAAGAAAAAAGAAACTTATCTAAACGTTCAAATTATAATTTATGTACTGTACTGAAATTTAAAAAAATATATGAAAGTAATGAAAATATACATACATAATATGTGAGTATAAATTAGAAATCATGAATATTGTAGAACTAACAATAATTAGTGAGTTTATTTCTGTGGTTACTACAGAAAGGATTATCATGTTGAAATATGCCACGAACGACGTTATTTTTGACAAATTATTCATATATTACATTAATGATTACAAAATTATGTTTCTTCGAAGATGTATTTGCTCAAAGTTAATCAAAATAATCGTTTGTAAGTGATTGATGTCAATTTTATTCGGTCATTATTGTAGCCAATAAAGAAAGCACTTCGTGGGTTTGCATTATTAGAATTATACATCTAAAGTTATAAAATTATAATGGTATTTTAAGTATATGTTATAATGAAATTTCCAATTCATAAAGTATATATTTTCAGATCAATTTAGAGTAATCCGTTCAGTTTTCTCATCTGTAAATCTGAAGCCATGGGCATTCGTATAGTAATAAAGTTTTAGATGGTAGGGTTCCTACACGCTAGTTCCATACATAAACCCAGCTACGAAGATCTTAAGCTTATCACTTTCAAATCGATTGAGACCCGTAGAACACTATAGTTCTTTAGGAACTCAATAGTTCTATAATAAGAACACAGCATCAATCAGTCTTCCTTTTGGTTGACATCACCATCGCAAGAATGTTGGACATAAACTGATAAAGGCTGGATATGAGATGGAATTGCTAAAGGTCGGGTTAGTATATCCTTCAGGAGCTTCTTTCAGTTATGTCATATTGACCAGTAACATCACTAACGTGGACACATTCTACATCTTTATATTATTATGAGTTCCTCCAGTTCCGCCACCGAACACTGAAATCAGTTTTACACTGACTCCACTGCTGGCTGCAACAGTTTTTTTTCTTCAATTTGATTTATTATTACAATTCAATTGAAGTGAATTTTTGTCAAATCTCGCAATATTAATTTAAATATCAAAAGTTATTATATTATACTGAATATTAGAGAACCATAGGATTCAACAGTCGAGTGGTTTGGTACCCTTGATCACACAAACGGGGGACTGCCTTCACTTAAATAGGAAAGAGTGGTAAGGATAGGTACCCATTCGACCCATAAAGTCATCTTCAGGTACACTAGGAACGTAGCTATTGCGAGATTTGCCCATTTGAATTAAATTGTAATAATGTAATTTACTCGCAATACTTCAATATAATGTATTAATTTATTAAATTTATAAATTAAAAATTCAGTTTGTTTTCGACGAGAGGATATTTATTTTGGTCTTTCAGTGTAGAGTTTTGAAGGGTAAATTCTTAATCCTCTCTTCATGATCAAACCCCTGATTAAACCCCTGAAGAATCTCTTAGCAGCGCCTCTATTCTTACTACTTGATAACTGAACAAAAACGATCGTACTCTATAATCTGATTATTGTTTTACTATCGCCCCCGCAAAAGTCAACAATGTCAAGAAGTGAAAGATTGTCTACAAAGTCAAAGATAAAGGAAATTATACAATACAATAGGCGTAAAAACCAAGTTCGTATGGAGGTTTATTGAATTTAAGAAGTATAATAAGAACAATAGCTTTCATTTTGAATCAATTTAGTTTATTATAACTCTACCTTTGACAACAAATAGAAGGTATAGGTCGGAACTAAATATTGTGGATGTACATTCATATCCCATAACAAATATATTCTACACGCAGTAACTTATGTCTCCTGGGAGCCAAATTCTAAGACAGCAGTTAACTACTGTATTACAACTGCAACAAAACTATAATTTCAAAAACAATATTCGTACAATAATCATTTTTCACTGCGGCTATAAGTATATTCAATTTTCTTTGTACTAAAATGGCAATTCCGTAGTTTGCAAACAGAGTTTGAAGATAATCAATATAGTAGAAAATTGCTACAACTCTGCTAATGTTGTTTATTAAATTCCAAAATGTTTCTGAATAAAATGTGTACCCATTTTCAAAAAGGAGAAAAACTGGATCAAATTGCTAATATTGCAGACACATTCAATGTGTGTTGTGTTTGCAATGTAATCTGATTCTTTCTCGTTCTTGAAAATGAGGATGCACTTTCTCCAGAAATATGCCAGAGTTTAATAAACAACATTAATAGAGTTGTGTCTAAATGGTAAGTTTAAACTGAGTAGTGAGAACTTGATTATCCTCAGTAAATGTATAAAATGCAATGATATTAATTATACTATACTTTATTACGTTCTGTTTCTTTTGAAATAGAGCAACAATCTAGAAAAGGTGAAGGTGTTAGAAGTCCCCCATAACTGACGCAGTGACGCCCCAAAGCCGAAGAACGATCGTGGAAATGAAATGTTATTTAACTTATATAATAATATCATTCATTAACCATATGATTCAAATCTCGACAATGTATTTCACAGCCACTCAATAATAATAAAATCAAATTATTTCAATATTAGAAATGTACGGAATATTGTATATTGATAGAAATGAAAAGCCGAATTCCTTAATAAGCACTCTGTATATTATTGGACATTACCCAACATGTTTCGAATTGAACAATTCATCATCAGGGGTACATATAACTGCAATTACATGTTATTACTTTAAATACAGAACAACAAGCAATTAAAACAATTACATCTAATTGCAGTTATATATACCCCTGATGATGAATTGTTCAATTCGAAACATGTTGGGTAATGTCCAATAATATACAGAGTGCTTATTACGGTATTCGGCTTTTTATTTCTATCAATATACAATATTCCGTACATTTCTACTATTGAAAGCATCGCATTGCAATGCAGCTACCACTGCATATAGCTTGAAATGTAATGTCAGTGACAGCGTTTAACAATGCAATACGTATCTAATCAAGTACATTTAAGCATGGACAATTTGTTGACATTGTGAATCAAAATGGCTGTAAAAATACACTGTAATATATAAACCACTGACATAAACTTCCAGTGCAATACGCCGTGACAGAGCTTTCACGAATCAGACTCGCGATCTGTATTCTACGTTCAGATGTTCCTATAATATAAGAATTCGGGAAATTTATAAAATCCTCCGAATATACACTTTGAGTAAATTATTTAACTAATTACTTTTCTTTCACTTTTCTTTATAGTTAGTGTTCTATTTCAGCAATCTGGAAAATAGTACATAGACGCTTCCAGTGTCATGCGGAATTTCTTATCTAAGTCATACTATGAATTTATAACGTGTTACGATTATTATAAAATAATTATAATAATAATAATAATTTTATTGGCAATGTAACGGAATAATTTTCCCAATTACAAGATATCATATAATGGTACATAATAGAAATGTGAATACATATAGGAATAATATTATAAAGGATAAAGATTTACAAAAGTGACAAATTATAGGGAGAACAATAAGGTTTATGAAAAATATATAACTGAATAGAGTCATCAAGTAGGTTTAGGTTTATTTCGTTACAAATCTTCTGATCTCGGAGAATAGGACTGTAATAAACAGGCAAATTATTAATAAGAAGGAAAACAAAGATTAGGAAATGTCGGGTTTTGGAAGGAATATGAAAGTTGATACTAGAGATAAGAGTGGAAACCATACCATTGAGAATAATTTTTAATATACATTAATCACAATTCTCTACTCTGCATGCACATGTAATATGAAATAAAATAATTTCAAGTTTTTCTCTACCCATAAATTATCAATAAAACCATCTTCGACTTCCAATATAACATATGGAAGAATCACAATCATTGAAATATTTCCAATTTCAACTTCGACCTTTATTCTTTTCTAATATCAGCAATTCTTCCTTTCTTTTTTTCATCATTTTCTCATCCACACAAAAAAAAGGAGAATACAAATAACCGACTGATACTCCTAAGGTTTCAATGCTGGGATTGATGTCAAAATCTCTTCTTTTTTAACAGTAGAAGAGAGACAATCTCAATTTTATATTACAACTTGGTATCTATACGTTTAAATGAATCCTTTTGTAACTAAATCAGATGCTCAAGTGAACCGAGAAGAAAAGATTCTTTTTTTATTTTATTCTCTTTTTTCTCAAGAAAATGAAATTTTGTTATTTTGTCCTCAAGGAAAATGTGTATAAAACATTAATAAAAGAAACATTTTCTTTGATACAGAACAAACCTGCAGGTATTTAATTTGAAAATTACTTTAATGTTTATCTTTTTAATTAAATAATAAATTACAATGTTTTAAAAAGTAGCTTTTAAAACCTCTTCAGAGATTTTGTATTTTGATTAAAAAGTTTCTTTGATATAAATATATGCCCTTTGTAAAAATCACAACACGGGCAATCTTATTCATTAATATAATAAGGGTCTTTTCACTTTTACTTTCACGCACCTGTTGGATGACAAGTTGGAGCAGAATTCAGGTAGCATGCTGACAAATACAGACAATTAGACAAATAATTATAAATAGTAAATAACTTGCAATTCTTCAATATAATGTAATAAATGTAACTTTTTATTTTAATTTACTTAATGTACTAAAATTTAAAATGGAGATATTTTCCAAAACTGCAATTTACTCAGTGTTGAGAAAATAATGTATAAAGAAAGGTTTCTAGCTTTGCAATGTGATATTGTTCGATGTATAAAGCAGACATTTCTACTGTACAACTAATATGGCTTCTTTCAACTCCATTAATGAAAATTAATCGATGGGTCTTACCAGCCGTCGATATGACTATTGATTAATAGACTATCTAAAGTATCAAAGTATACCAAAAAGTAACCTAAATAAATTCGATTCCCACTCGAGGTGAATTTTTACACGCTCTAATGTTTGTGTTAGCTTTGTTTTTAAAGTCAAATGAACCAGCAAAAGGTTCAATGTTACATTATTTCACACCACTTATAATAGGGAAAACCTGCTATGTGCAAGAACTGCAAAAAGTAATATCTGCTATGTAAATTCGAAAATAGTAATTACCTGATATTCTAAATGGAAATATTAAATAATATTTCGTATCATATTTAAATAGAAGACAAAAAAATATTATTTTTCAACAGTTTCAAATTCACTTGTTAGGATAAATGGAACTTAAGTAAATCACTGTTTTGCCTCTCCTGAAAAATGACGATTATTCACATAGCAGATATTGCAAATTCTACGACAATATATACTTATTAACTGATTATGTGTACAATAACAACGTGAAGTTTCACAAAATTTATTTCCATAAAATAACTCATTTTAATGCAGATTATGAAAAATGTGTCAGATTTCCATTTGCAACAGTTAAAAACTTGAATTCATTATTAAATCAAAATATTACAGTATTTCATACGCAAATCGCTGCAACCTCTGACGTCAGACCCAAAACCCTTTAACCGTGAAGATACCAATTACACAATGTACAAAAAAAAACATAAGTCGCCTATTCTCCACAATTATATTAACAAAGCAGAAGCTATATAGCACGGTAGATTGAGTCAAAAAGTACTGCATGAATTTCTGTGGCAGTCTAATGGGTCTGATGTGACAGAGAAATGTCATGGGGCAAAAAGTTTCGCTAATGGTTTACTCTATAAAAACAAAAGAGCTGTTTTACAGAAGTGGAAGAACCTTTTCAATTTAAATCAAAAGATAAATTTTATGGTGGAGTGTTTCATCTTGTTTTGGTCTATTGGTTTCAAAGGAAAAGGTATACTTTTATAGTTACTGAGGATGGAGCGAGGGGACGGTCAAATAACACTTGAGTTTTAGGATCTGAATTTGACATCAAGTACCGTACGTCACTATTTTTATAATGTTATTGTGTGTATTCTCACCTAGAATCTGTCTATAATAACTGAATATCTTTTCAGCAGATCATTTCATTACATAATAACTTCGTAGAACAACTCTAAATATATCACAAAAGTTGAACATTTTTTTCTAATCTATATTTCTCATTGTGCTTCTGTCTATTTGTCCGGTATAGAATCAGCGGGGAAACAAGTTACAGATCGACAAAGGTTTCAAACAAGGCTAATTTTTTACGAGAAGACAAGTACGCTATTTAAAATTACTGAAATTGCTTTTGGAATCCAATATTAATTACGTCATAAACATGTAAATTATCATTTAAAAGTTTAAAAATGCATTATTGCTATTCAAAGTTCAGCGTCTCTCTTCAATAAATCAAATATGTGATAGAATAGCAGCAATGAAAATCAAAATTACTTCTCAACGGTGTATCATACGGAAAAAAGTCAAATGAAACCTTATAGGTGAAAAAATTAATTCTACAAGATAGATATATCAAAATTTTTATTCTTTCCATCATTAAAGCTACGGAGATGCCAACTTTACAACTCTAAATACAGTATCTAACAGAAGTTGAACACTCCTTACTGGCAAACCCCTTTGACGTAATATGATCTTTCGACGGAGAAAAATGAAAGAATAATTTGAAAGAAAACTTCCATTTTATATAGTTTTTGTCTCAGAAGTAATATTGAACAATGAGTTTGCGGAGAACTCTGAGTTGTTTCAGGAGTAAT
>JAQIWE010001345.1:0-16226 GCA_034698565.1 Campodea plusiochaeta
GAAAATTATATATTTGCTTCACATTATTTTGTTATAGCCTAATATACTATTTTCAGAAGCCACCTATTCCAATCTATTTCTTCGTATTTTTCAAAGGTCAACTGTCAACTCTCAACTGTTTATTACTTCGTACCAATGCGATGCTTGAAATCACTAATCTTGAGTTATTTTTTTACATTCATTTCAACTCCAATTCATTGTCCTCACTCCGAATCTAAAATATTATTGCAAATACATATCAGGTATAAGCAAACTTTGAGTATAATAAAGATGGCATATTATTTATGTTCTCTCATCTGTTGTTTGTGATATTACGTTTCATAGTGTCTTTTTTTACATTACTACTAGGAGACAACGAGATCTATCTATCACGTAATAATTTTACTATCAGATATCATATTATAGAATTCATATAAGCCTATAATCTTTTACTTGTCTGCTTAGAGGAAGAGAAGTGATCTGACACCTCTAAACAGTAAGCCACCATGCATGGACATGCTGGCGCCAACAATTTCAATAATGCTGAATTGTTGATAAGACAACAATACACAAATACTCATGGAAATATATAACCATTATGTTTCCCATGACTTGAAAAAGTTATTGTTGCTGGAAGTTTGATATTGTGAATGAATAGAACCGGATTTTATTAGTTTGGATTATTGAGCAGGACACTATACTTGGCACAATGCTGGTCATTCATTGTGATTATTGTCGTTGTTCGGTCTTATGGTAAATGATTGTGGTTGTTTTGTTGATATAGGAAGAGAAGAAAAAAATATTTTCCAAGTTCAGTAGTTTAAATTCAGCTGGATTGAAACAGGTAAGAAAGTTAACCAGTAGATAATTGGTAATGCTTATATTTACTTTGTTTTTGAAACGTTAGTTAAAATTGATTGATTTATTTGTCAAGATAATTATACTGTAAGCTTGAACACTAACAAAGTAAGTTACATTGTCCATTTTGAAAAATAGCAGGACCAAGAGGCAAAATCTGACCTTTTCTGATTTTCTATAAAATTTGCAATCATTAGAATTTCTGTAATTTGTTTCTAAGTAGCACTAACTGCGTTTTAATTTCGTAAATATAAGTAGGTTTTTAACTTTATTTCCTTGAATGTGGATTACAGAGCATGATATATGTTATTAGAAAATTACAACAAATAAGGTAGACTTTCTTATTTTAAATTTCCTGTAGGTAAATTTCTAAATTAAAATTAAAAGACATTATGCCATTATCATTGTAAATATATTTTCACATAAAGAGGTACAATCTCAAAAGCAATGTTTTAACTACATTATTTTTAAACTAAAAAATATATTATTGTGCTAATAGGCTTTCTGTTCAAGAATGAATGAATAAATGAAATATTTTTTATATGTAGAAACCTTCAGCACATTACATAAAATATGTTATAACAGAAAAAAATACACATCTCGAGTGTATAAAGCTTTTAAACAATACAAAATAATTTTACAAAATAATAAATATAAATAATAGTAACAAATAGTCAATTAGCAGGATTTTAATGAAGTTAGTGAGAACCTAGGTGAGGATAATTTCTGTCCAAGAGTATCGATTAACATTTTCATAGCCTCACAGTAATTATGGACCTTTACTATAATATAAATTGTTTGGGAGAACCGGGTAAATGCTATAAAGAGTTGTTGATAATGAATAATAATTATACAGAGAAAATAAATGGCTGCTTTTTCGTAACCAATATTACTGTACGTATTATTGTAGAACAAATATTTTATTGTAGAACTTCAATAGATTAACAAAACTGTCTGAAGTTGCAAATTTTCAAAAGAAAGAAAATAATTTTATTTACTAACACTTGCAGATTGATCATGCCGACAGCTGGTCAGAGTTTACTAAAAAGGGACCATCAAAGTCGCCACTTAGTTCTATCTGGTCGCCGTAAGAGGAACAGAGGGAACAATTTAGCAATTTGGAGACAAAGACCAAGGTAAATGTAAATTTATAATTCACTTGTAGATTTAAATATAAAATGAAATTCAGATAAAGCCACATAAAACAAAAATACAAAATAAACAGTTTAGTAAGAAGAAAATTACAAAACCGGGTGGTATAATGCATAATCTTTTTATATTTTGCAAGTTATATTTTCCAAGATAATTATATTTATTGTTTTCGAAATATGGAAGCATGCTATAAATATACTATATATAAATATCTCTAAATGTATGTATTAAACTAATAAAATTATATAAATGAATAAAATTATATAAAAATATAAATATATTTCAGATAAAAATAGTCGCATAAATTCTTACTTATAACATAATAAATTTGTTTGAATTTCCGGAATGAATATAAATGTCGTTGTAAAAAATTATTTTTTCATTCCACAGACAAAACAAAGCTGAAAGCGACAAGGATGATGTGTGTGAATTCGGTACCGAATCTAAACTTTCTATTTCTTCACGCTCAGAAGAATCCTATATGTTAGACACAAATGTAATGGCTGTAACTGAATCAGAAGATAACGTTAGTAATACTTCTGTACAACCCAGTGAGTTTTTTGCAAATGGTAGTGGTCCAGAAGAAAGCGGCTTCGAAAGCGGGAGTAGTGATTTACTCGAAAATGGTTCACCAAATTACTCTCCACAATCAGCAGTCAAAGTGGCGAATACTCAGATAAGCAATACTGGCGCACCTAGTACATGTAATGAAAATCGGATGCTGATAGGAAGACGGATTGTTGACTTAGATTATATATTCCAACGAATTCGTGAGATAGAGCGCGATCATAAAAAGTTTCAGTGTAATTTTAGAAATATGGTTGTAGTAAAGGAGAAGGCTTTAGGACTAAAAAGTTGTATAACGTTGAAATGCGACATGTGTCATGTGGAAGAGGTGATTTGGACGGAACTGCCTAATAGTGTTACCATGGATGTAAATACGGCTGCAGTTTCGGGAACAATATCAACCGGTGGTGCTCACGCTCAACTCGAAGAAAATCTTTCCGCAATGAATATCCCGTGTATGAGTTATAGAACGTTCAAACGTAATCATGATAAAATCTGCGAAGCTTGGGAAATTGCAGCTAGTGAAGAAATGGCTAAAGCAGCAAAATTAGAAGCAGACATGGCTATCGACAGAGGAGATGTTGATAAAGACGGTGTACCATTTATTTCCGTGCTTGCAGATGGTTCGTGGGGGAAAAGGTCTTACCGCACAACGTACAATTCTCTATCAGGAATGGTATGTATAAAATATTTGTCACACTTTTACTCAATTTATTATTTAACTCATTATGTGTTAAAGCAAGCAGTGATTTATCAGATTCAATAATGCTTACTTTTTGCGTTAATTTTTCGTGTCTCGTAACCCAGTTATTTTGTAGTTACATGAACATTTCTATTTATTTAAACAAAAATAAAAAAAAGTTACCTCTAAAATTCCTTTAGTGAGAATTTTTGAATTTATTTAATTTCTTCAGAGAATTTTTTAATAACTTGTAAATATTTTAACGGTTATATATAATTTATATGCTAAGATTGTTTATCAAAATATTCGTAGGGTTTCCCGATAATAAATTATATTATTATTTAACTACAGTTGTTGAATCAGTGACAGCGGGAAACCGGACTTTCTTAAACAAAATTGCCAGCTTACTTCTTCATCTCACTATTGTACAAATTCTTTTCAGATTAATTCCTAAGATTATTATAATAACGTAATAGTACATTTTATTATTATAATATAGTATAATAATTATGCTGTAAACTAATAAATTTACATTATAATTTTGTTACGAGCACACAGAATGTTGTTATGAGATGTTCCCAAATTTATTCTTATACTAAGTCTTCGGAATATCAAAAACTACTTGCTCTCAAACACAATCAATTTTTTATTGTTTATATTGGTTTACTCTATGTTTTAGAAAATAAACAGTTATTATGTAAATATCTTAAATAAACATTACGGATTACTTATTTATTTTTAATTGATTAAATTATTATCTACTATTTTTAATTGATTAAATTATTATCTACTATTTTTAATTGATTAAATTATTATCAACTACTTTTAATTGGTTAAATTATTATCTACTATTTTTAATTCATTAAATTATTATCTCTAAAATTCCCATCATTACAAATTTAATATCGAAATTATCAAAAATTAAATAATGTGAAATATTTTATTAACCTTCTCTTTCCTCCGCGGGGTTCCTAATCTTCCACGTATATTTGCGAACGGGTGGATTACAAAATATGGTCACAACTAGGAAATACCCACCGCCCGAAGCAAAAGTTAAAAATAATTGTTCATTCCCAATTGGAAATTATAGGCAGCTGTTGGCGATTTTTTGTCTTACATTTTATATGTATAGGCCTATATAAGCGTATAATAACGTATTTTCAAATTATTTAGAATCATATACTGATGTTTGTCTATTTAATTAGAGAACCACAGTTTTTAGAAAACTTAATGGATTTTTGGTATGTTGTTTTACTTTGTTACATCCTTTGGCCACATGTATGAATCCAAATTATTTTATTTACAATTTACCGATAAATAAATGTTCAATTATTGTATTCATTATTAGCCTTAATTTCCGAAAATAAATAAGGTTTATCGGTAGATCATGTCTGTCCGTTCGTCCATCTGTCTGCCCCCCCCCCCCCCCACCTTATCTCAGTAACTGGCTAACCGCTTGTCCGATTTCGACCAAATTTTCAGGATGTATATTGCATAGCCCCAGCATATTCGGAAATAAGTCGAAATCGACCTTGGTTTCGGACATCATGTTTTCATCTTCAGTAACTTTCATTTTTTATTGAATCTCTATATACCATACACTTGATGGATTTTATCCAAATTTTCAGGATAGATCTGTATGACCATATAAATAAAGTTCAGTATTCAAAACCGACCTAGTTTTCGAATTTTTATTTTTATTTTCATCTTCAAGTACAAATTTCAACTTTAATTTTCTCCGGAACTTCTTGTCGGATTTTAATAAAATTTTCAGGATTTTAATAGTTTATACACATGACAAAAATTCCATAGTCAAAACCGAACTATAGGTTTCGAAATTAAAATTTACATCTTCAAAGTTCTGATTTGATTATTGATTTTCTCCGGAATAATCTGGTTGATTTTACTGAAATTTTTTCAAGATTTTATCAGTATAACCGCATAAAAATGTTCAGTTGTCAGGGTTTCGATTTTTTTTTTTGTAAAGTCATCTTCAAGTAAAAATTTCAACTTCGATTTACTCAGGAACCACATGTCGGATTTTAATCGAATTTTCAGGATTGTTTCAATGCAGTTATATCAAAAAAGTTCACTATTCAAAACCGACCTAGGTCTCGAATTTTAATTATCATCTTCAAATATTCCAAATTTTTTGATAATTTTCTCCGAATTCACTACACTGATTTAAAAAATGTAATCTCAATATAGTAGTGTCTTGTAATAAAAAGTTCAGGATTTGGAATTTCCTTTTTTTTTTTTTCAATTCTTTATTGCTTCGTACATTTGTTGCGGTTTTATTCCAGATACCACACTAAAATATTGAAAAATCAAAATTCAGGCTTTCATTTTTTCCAGGGGAAATAATGTGCTTCTTGTTTTAATTTCAGGCCGCGATAATAGGAGCGGCAACAAAAAAGGTAATTTACATGGGCGTCAAAAACAAGTATTGTGCAACGTGTGCAAGAGCTTCAAATCAGAAGAAAGAAGTTCCCAATCACAATTGTTTTAAAAATTGGGGTTCGAGTCAAAGTTCAGCAAGTATGGAACCAGAAATAGTTGTCGAAGGTACACTTTTCATTAATAAATCTTGATTTTGGTTTAAGAAATTTTAATAAATCGTGCCAAAGTAGGAAACAGAATGCTTATTACAATTTTTTTATTTTCACCTTTAGGATTTGCTTAAACTTAAAACAATTCGTAATAATAATTTTTTATTGCAAAAAATATGTTTTTATTATCAATAAATCAGTATTGACATAATAAACTTTTTATATTAATCTGTTGTGGAATATAGGTAACATATTAGTTGTGAACTGATGTTCTTTAAAACATATTTTAAAAGACGAAATAAATGTAAATAAGAACATTTTAATTCGATAAACAAATTCCTAAATTCATAACATTGGCATCTTGTTTCCAATTATCATTAAGTTTACATGGATTTCAATATAGTTTTTTTTTTAAAGTAAATGAAATATGATATAACAAATACAGTGAAGCAATTTGTATAAATATTTGAATTACTTTTCAGGGTTCCGCAGGAGCATGGAAATGTATGGAATTAGGTACACGACTCTAATTGCCGATGGTGACAGTAGTGTCTACAAAAGAATCATTGAAACTAAACCATACAACAATATTACTGTTATGAAAATCGAATGTCGCAATCACTTACTGCGGAACTATTGCCGAAAAATTAGAGACGTTTGTGTGATAAGTGGCAAAAAGAACACGACTGTTCTTAGGAAAAAAGTAGGTGATAGCGTCCTTAGACTTCGAACGGCCGTTAAAAAAGCGATGGAATTTCGCAAGAAACAAGAAGGTGGTAGGACATTTCAACAACGTACAGAAGATCTACGGAAGGATATTCTGAATAGCCCAAAACATGTGTTCGGAGATCACAGTAAGTGCGCGGAACGCGGATACTTTTGCGAAGGAAAACCGAAGGAGGGAGAAAAAAATCTTATGCCTGCTTTAGTGCACACTGGGTTGTTTGAGAAGATTAAAGATGCGGTACAGTTTTTGTGTAATAATAGTCGCAGTTTACTTTATAACATTGATACTAATCCATCCGAACAATACAACTCAATAATAGCAAAATTCATTGGTGGCAAGAGAATCAATTATGCCGCAGGCCGTTCATACCAAGGCAGATGTGCAGGAGCACTTGTGCAACACAACACAGGGAAAGCATTATACATTTTGAACAAGACAATGTATAACGCCAGTCCAGGAATACACTGCAAAAAAACAGAAGAGAGAAGAAAATTGAAGGCCCGTAACCAGAAGGAGTACAGGAAAATTACTGTAAGAAGAAAGCTTTTGTATCTTTCCAGTGGTGGTGGTGCTACTGATAAGAAGAGCTATGGGAGTTCTGCTGAAAGGCCCGATATGGCTGAAGAAGATTTCGCCATAGTGAAAGAGGAAATTCTAGCTTCCCTTCCAAAAACTACAGAACAAATAAATGAAATTCAGAACAACACCATTCTTCAAAGTGACAGCGGTGAGTGGTTTCAAGAGAGAAGAAATCGATTAACTGCATCAAATATTCAAATTTCGGTAAAATGTGCAACATGTTGGAACATACAAGTTGTGGCGGAACAGTCAGATCCATTTTAAAACGTAATTTGAATGTAGAAAGTTTGTCTTACGACAAGAGAAATGAACAGCGAGCAAGAAGTAGAAAACATTGATATAAAAGATTGTGGACTTTTTATTGACGAAGAGTACCCTTTCCTTGGCGCTTCCCCTGATGGACTCGTAGATGATGATGGTATCGTCGAAATTAAATGTCCTTCATCAGCCGAGCACATGACAGTAGATGACGCTATTTCCAATGGGAAGGTAGGATGTTGGATAAGGAAGAAAGATGGAACAACAAGTTTAAAGAAGAAGCATTTTCATCATTTTCAAGTCCAAGGACAACTGCACATCACTGGGCGAAAGTATTGTTTACTTGCAGTTTGGACTCCCCTGCAATTGAAGATCGAAAGGATAGAGAGAGACGACCAATTTTGGGAAACAGAAATGATTCCTAAATTACAAAAGTTTTATTTCAACTGCCTGTTACCCGAATTAGTAGATCCCCGAGATTGTCGGTCCATGCCGATTCGTGATCCACCTTACATCATTGAAGCTAAAGAATTATACCTAAAAGAAAAGGCTAAAAAGGAAGCAGAGGAAGAAGCTAAGAAGAAACGGAAGGAAGCTGCTGTAGAAGCTAAGAAGAAACCGAAGGAAGCTGCTGAAGAAGCTAAGATGAAACGAAAAGAAGATTTGTTCACTTTTTTTTCTTAGCGTATGTATATTTGAAATAAAGTAGTTTCTGGTTGCTCCTCTAGAAAACAAGTGCTTTTTTATGCTCCTCACCTTTAGGTAAAAATATTGTAAATCCCGTGAAATTCCCGTTCATTATGTCAGTGATGCCCACCATAACTCCTGGGAGATTGAGGGAACTGCATCAATGGTAAAAAAAAAAAACATTTTATTTTGATTTTTGGGGCAAATTTACGTGTTTGTTCATTTCCGTGGGTACAAGAGCCCATGCTTTCACATGCGGGATTTATAAGAAAATCTCCCGTGTACAGTCCCTTAACTACAGTTGAGTATTTTAACACAGCAATCTTGGTTTATATATTACCAATTACAAAACAATGGAATATTTTAACATTTATCTCCATTTTTATTAATTTATTCTGTTGTCTTGTACATCACACCTCTGGTAGTAAAAACGATGAGCATTCAAAATCGTCAAGTACACCACATACAGTAGCACAGAATAATGGTTCACAATGTAAGTAAAAAAAAAATGTAACAACTGTGGCTAAACCCAGATAAAAAAATACCACCATACAATATTAACATTCTTGTGAATGACAAGTCAAAGAAAGAAGTAAATATAAATTACACTGTTCACTGATTTTTCATTTTATTTCTCTATAACTTTCTATTGGAAAATATTGAAATAAGTTTTCATTACAGCATCAAGGCAACACACAATCATAATAATTAAAACCACTATTTTATCTTTTACAACATGTAGCTACAAATACATATAACAAAAATTAAATTTACATACCATCATACTAGTAGCTAAAATATCATTGCTATCATAACAGAAGTTAATAACTCACCAACTTCAAAGCTCAATTTATTCTTTTGGAGTACAAAATCTAGTTTATTCAGTGTTAATCTGTTAATTGAAATTCATCCTTGAAACTTTTTATTGCAGTTTTATTTTATTAAAAAAAAATACATTTACAGAGTCATTAAACGGATATCAATATTTAATCAATAACTGAATGAACAAATTATATTTGAATATTTATTTACAGACTGATGCAATTGTCACATTTGGAAAACATCTGCTAAAGGAAAATAATCCACTTGCAGCATCCCTTGAAAGATATATGAGCCAGGGAACACACAGAACAGAGGAGACAACCATAGACAACTAAATCCTACTCCACCGAACATTCCAGATGATGTAAAGCCACCATGGTGTGTGTGTGGTAACTGCAGTGAACAACCTACGGAAGAAGAGCGGGTTTGCTGCAAATAAAGAAACCTGTGCGTTATTAACGGCGAGGTACGTAAGAAAGCTTGCTTTGATGAAATGACAGTGCAGATGTCTGTGATGCCCAAAAATGATTATCCAGATTTAGGTGACAATGTAGGCACTCAAAACAACGCATTAGGACATGGTACATACTATCAATATATTTTATGCTTTTACCGAATCAGTCTTGGAGCTAAAAATAGACATGTAGTGCCATCTTGTGTGGTTACAGCCATCAGAAAAAGTGGCCATCATCTACTGGAGTATACCAGGGTTTTAAACAAGCACGATAAATTGTGAAAATGGACAGTAAATATTTATATTTAACTTTTTGAAACATGTTCTTTGATTCTTGGCAATAACGTTGGTCTCCTCTGGTAACCGTTTTCCAATAGTTTTGGCAATGTGTATTGGATTGTCTATAGATGATTCCACCTTTCTAGTCATGGGAGGATCATCTAGTTTCCTTCTGTAGCAAACATTTGCAATTAAAAATTTTTTTTTAAAAGGTTTTTCCTTTTCATAGAAGGTATTGAAATATTTCTACGCAACTTTGATCAGCTAAGAACTGTGTAGTTTCGAAAAAAAAAAATATCCATACATTGTTATGCAATTATAAATTGAAGTCCAAATGCTCCCCCACATTTGTGACCAAGTTGAATGGTACAAACATGAACACTAAGCAGCAACAATCCAAATGTTACATAAATAACTTCATAAAATGTTCATGATACGTTTTTTTATGGAATGCCGTATTGTCCGTAATCAGGGAACTTCTGTTATAAAACTATGTATTGCAGGAACGGAATTTCATGAACTTTAAATTGATTTTTATTTTAAGAACATACCTGTTACAGATTTTCAGATGTTATACTTACATATTGGTGACACTTTTTTGGGTCACTGCCACCCAGTATATACCAGTATAAGGCTTTGTTTATCTTTCATCTATAGCTGATAGATTTACTCTGAAGATAAAGGAAGTTCCAACAGTCCTTGGACAAATTTACAGCGTAGATAATACCGAAGCTGTTATTGAAGTGGAGAGCAGTTTTCAAATTCTAGATACTGAAGGACAAGAGGTGACAGTTTTATACGGTTGCCATATTCATTGTAGTTTAGAGTATTCAATAAATTTCCTCAAGTAATAACTGTAACAGCGTAAATGGCAACCCGCGAGTGCGTTATTAAAAAAAAAAAGACTTTAAATCACCACCTTCGGGAAAAGGTGCGACATTTTTGCTCTCCTTTACAAAGAAAATTGAAATGGAACGTGCGCCACAGGTGCGCGTTGTCAAAGGTGCGAAAATCAGCCGAACATTCCAAACGCCAGGGACAAGACATCATGAAACACAAGTGTACTTCAAAATAAAATTTCGCCGTGTTCTGTGCTGTTATATGTCAGTTTGAATTATATATGTGCTAGTTAAGAACAATGATATTTCACAGTGGTTACTCATTTCTTTATTTTTTTATTTTTAGTAGAAAAAGAATATAGAAATCCTTGTTTGTAATAATAATTGATAGTCAAAGGAAGTAATTTTGTTACTTTAAAAATGAGAAAGGCCTTCTTTGCTTCTTGTGAAAGGTGGTGGAGAAAAAACTAATCAGATCTTGCCCTGCTGGGAGAGGTCTGTTTGAATTTGTAAAAAAAAAAGAAAAAAAAAGAGAGATTAGGGTGGGGTCACGAGTAGAGTGGTCATCAAAAAAAGTTAAAGAGTTTTTACTTCCACGGTCAATTGAAATTCATCAACAGTCAGTTATAAAACTTTAAATCAGTTACAAATTTTGGTTCTCTCTCCTACGCCACTGAAGAATCTGCTGGGTCGTGGTTTTGGGTATTTGGCTTGACTAATAAACATCTTCAAATGACATCTGAAATGGATATGATTTGATTGTTCCGATAAATGAATACGAAGGTATTTTGCTGCATCCCAATGTACCAGAAAGTCATCATCAGCCATGATCTAGAGCTCATCGGGAACTTTGGAGAGTCGTCCAAAAGTTTGCCGTCTGCAGAGATCGAAGCTAGGAATACAGCATAAAACTTTCCGTGTTTTTTTATCTCATTTTTGTTTTGTTGTATTCCGTCTTCCAGATAAGAATTAGCTAATAAAATTTATTATAATAGTCAGAAAATTATAAATCGCTCATGAATGATGGTTAATAGTCCATTAATGGGGTGAATAATTCAGCTATTATTAATGAAAAGTAATTACGCAAAGTTACAAAAATTTTATGACAATAACAAGAATACATAATTTTTTCCTCTCCGCTTCACCTTCCACGTCTCGTGCGAGTACCATATACCACCGATAGATGGCAGGAGAGTACACACTATCGTAGAGTCCCTAAATTTTTTTTTTCTAGCAACAGAAAAATCAAGGAACTCTACACTATCGCCGTGATGAATGAACCCTGTTTTGTACCCTGAGTTGAAATAAGAAATTTGATTTTTTTTTCTTTAGAAAGAGGGTCATAAAACTAAAGAGTGGAAATGAAGGTCAAGCGAGAACGGAGTCATTATTGTAGAAAAAGTCTTGTTGTCAACACGTGAGTTATTCTTATCTTGTTAGAAGTGTTGTTTGGAGATTGGTTTATAATGGCAGAACATCATAATCAAAACTTTGACGAGTTTGAAATGGTAGTATGTCGAGGGGAATAACGTTAACATCGGCCATGATCCTCTAAGTATTGAAGCTCATGTGATCAACATCCATCTTGCTCCAGAGCGGGGTACGAACCAAGAACCACCAGCAGGCCCCCCAGCACCACCTCAACCAGGGCCAAGTGGCGTACCAGCACCAGTAGTTCCAGCCCCAGATAATCCAGCACCTGCCATTTCTCGTTACGTGAGGAGATCAAGGAGATTTCGAAATTGGCTAGTACAAAGAAGCGAGCGAAATAGGGTGGCTAGATCCAGGGACGTCGGATGCAACGTTGCCGCTCCACAACCCGCTCCCAGGGTTTCAGTAAGAATCAACAAGGCCCCAAATCCACAGCAACTCCTACCTCGCCGACCAAATCCACCAGCACGTCGTCGGGAACTCATTTTTAGCGAAGAAGACGTCGAAGAAATATGCGACGCGAGATCTGCAGCTATTTGCAGCGCTATGAGACGTATTCAACGCAGAAACGAGGACCAGCAAGACCAAGATAATTATCGCCACCACAACAACCGTAACCGGCGATACCGTCAATGACGTCGAACAATTTCTTCCGCCGAAAATTGAGGAAGGCTAAAAGCAAACAAGACTTCAGTGCAAAGTGAAAAAAAAAGTTCAAAGTTGTAGTGATTTATTATATTTTGTTTTCAAACCAAGTAGAAGTGATGGAATAGAAGAAGTGAAGAGTGTTGTTTTGTATTTTGTGTATTGTGTAAAAAGGGTAAGTCATGAAAATTCATCTGTGCAAAAAGTTATTGGATCATAAATAATTTTAATTAATTATTCTTTTTTTTTTTTTAAATAACTGATAGTTATAGTTCAGTTTTTTTTTCTTATCGTTTCTTTTCGAGAAATTCTGTTAGGAAATTTTAAGTCAGTAATTGATTGATTTCTTAGACATTTTTTTAGTTTGTCTTTTCATTAATTTTTCGACTGACTTTTCAGACCATAAGGTTACTTGTAAAATTCTAAGTAATTATATTCTCCGGATTGGGTCTTGAAATGTCTGTCGAGGGCCTTTGTAATGAAAAAAAATTCTCCATCATATATTATTATTATGATATTCATATCTAGTAATTTATAAACCATCCGAATTATAAGAATTTGTTATCCTCTACATTCGAAATTGTTCTGAGGGCCTGAGGCAGACTTTAAATGTTTTCAAGACTTGAATTCAATAGGAAAAGTTACATTGACGTTTTATTTAGTTTATGTGTTTCTCTTATAAAACAGTGCTTTGTTAGTTTCATACACACATGGTCATGAATTACGTTGCTTGGACTGGCCTCCAAATGCACAAAGGGCCTCAAAAGTGATAAAAAAACATCGTTCGACTCCGAAACATTAACTTCTTCAATAACAACTATGACAGAGTTGCGAAGTCGCCGGAAGTTCCAGAAAGCTCCTATGCTTTTTGGGTTGGAAAATAAAAACTTTTTGAAGGAACCTTCTGGAAGCAACATCTATTGTATATTCGAGCCGATATCTTTGTTTTATTTTATGGGAGTAATAGTACGCTCTATAGTAAAGATTTTAATTACTTACTTATTTTTCGTTTGATTTTTGGGATTATTAATCTATCTTTAATTTTCTTATTTAAAATGAAGCTTCTTTTAATATTCGCAATGACTTAGTGATGACTGCGTTTTTCATATCAACAAATTATTACTGTCAATAAAAGAATGGTGATTATATTAAAATATTATAATACAGCATAATAGCATTTTTCTAGTGGTAGGCACCTTGTTTGTTGCCTAGGAAATTTGCTTTTTTATGATAAGATAGGAAAGTAAATTAACTGCCTAGATATTAATTTTTAAGAGTTCATTTTTATGAATAAATTATGAGTATGATGTACGAAAGGAGAAAACTAATTATAATCATAGTTTATTTGGGAAACTGAATTTGGATGAAGATTATTATCAGGGTAGATAGGATAACGCGGGACATGATTTAAATTGTTGATGAATAAATTGATTGCTTCTCCCTTCAATGAAATCGCCTCCTAGTAGAATACCTCACTTTTCATTTTCCGCCATGTTTTCTGACCATCAATAGAAATAGTAAGACCTTCCCTAAATTTGAAGCAGCCGTTCTGATTGGTTGTATTAACCTAGAACGTCACACAGTCGAGAAAATATAAAAAGAGCTTCCCCCTGGATTCAAGGCTTATTATGATTATTATTAGGGAATCTATTTTTTTTTTAGTTTTTAAGTGAATTACTACGTGAGTCTCTACGGTAGGCTCGCGATAGTCATTATGTTAGTTATATAATAGCTTTATCGGATAGTTGGAGAGAGTGAGAGCAGTGAGTGCCAGTTCAGTGCCGTGGAGTTATGAAAATTCGAATTTAATCACCAGCTACAAATTTTAGTTTTCTGCAACATGAAAGACGGTTAAAGACCCCTTAATCATGGGTCTATTCGAAAGTATCTCGGTAAAACGGAGAGTCCGGAAGGTGAATAAATTCGCCCCGAAGTATCAACTTCCCCGTTTCCTCTCGTGCTCGGAGTTTAAGCTGACAGGTGATTAGATATATAATAGATTCATGTCTTACCTAACATCAAATTCGCCATAAAACGACCTTCCCAGGTTGATTAATTTGATTAACAATGGTGAAAGACGGGGCCCAAGTTCGTCACAAAATTCATGACAGTGTGTGTATGTGTTTTGATAGTATATTCCAGATTATTGAGTAAGTAACAGAATTATTTTTATTACTTATTGATAAAGTCGAAATATATTTTTTCCTTCGTTTTACGGATCCATACAGATCAGGTTTCATG
The DNA here is from genome assembly GCA_034698565.1 of Campodea plusiochaeta. NCBI lineage: Eukaryota > Metazoa > Arthropoda > Diplura > Rhabdura > Campodeidae > Campodea > Campodea plusiochaeta. The sequence goes on from JAQIWE010001345.1 coordinate 14,750, forward strand.
ACTATTGCATGGTTATTGTGAATAATTGTGTAATATTTTTGCGTATTATTGGTTGCTTATATTTTTTTGAGATTATGTTAATTAAAGAAATTATGAATATCTGTAATTTCAATTCAGTAAAGAACCAAAGTTCTCATTTGTCAGTGCCTTTTGAAGTAATAATGAAGATAATATGTCTGTCTATTTTTTTTTTGCATTATCATCAGATTACTTTAAATATTAATACGTTATGTAAATTTTCATACGTAATGGAGAGTGTATTTTTTTGTGTTTAATCTTACCCTTACTTCGTTCTTGTTTGCTGTTCTCATCTTCGGTGGAAACTGTAGTAGCCTTCTTGATGGCATTTAATAATTTTGTGTGTCCTTTTTTTATCATGCCTTTTTCTCCTATAATGAAAACTCTTATAAAAATTCGTTAAGATGTGTTAATAAAATATTGTCATATTTTTTTCGAAAACACCCAATTGGTTTTATTCTGGTCATCAATATAATAAAAGAATACAATAATAAGAAAGAATTATTATATAGATAACAAAAAAAAAAGGAACTGATCAGTAAAAGTAAATTAATGGATATAATAATATATAACTTCAGATCATTGATATAAATTAACAGTTCAATAAAACTCTCAAGCAGTAAGGATTAAATATAGTAATATAATTATCTGATTGGAATGAATGTAAGAATTAGAAAGTCTACAAGAAAGTATAGAAGCTGTAAGAAGAAAGAGAAATTATACAAAAGAGAATGGAGAATAGTACTAAACTAAAATAAAATCCATAATCGACTAATATTCTGTTTAGATATCCTGAGAACCCGAATGGTTCCTTATTTTATAATCGAAGGAGAAATTATATATGGAATCATGGTACAGTTCGCTATTCAACGACTAAATTCATATGTCGCCGAAGGGATAATGTTCGCAATGCTCTATTGGTAGAATTCGCAATTAGTTGAGTATACAGTAATCATAGGTGGTTGAATACTGTACATTAATAATCACACCCCTGGGGTAACTGTAGGTGATATACCTGAAGGGAAGGGGAATGCTCGTCGATTTGTCCAATTGTCGATGGGAAGAACTCTTTCAAGAATGGAAGACCTGGTTACCTTTGATTTTGTATTCTCGTTGCTACTCCACATTTCTTAAGGGTGCTGGGCAGGTTGCCTACCTAGTAGGGATACATTGGGAGTAGAGGTCGACGGGTTACAATTTTTTAACTACTAAATTTTTTAAATAAAAAAAGGAGATATTTATTGTAATATTAATAAACTAATATTTTTTCTCGTTTTGTAGGGAAGCTTGGAAAGGGAGTCTCTGCTGGGCATGTTTTTCTGTCCTCCAAGGTGAAACACCAACCAATTTTGAATCATCATCGAGCGGGCTCAAGACGTTGAAAAACAAACCCAGAAACAAATCATGTAAGTAATAATTTAATTTTTAGAAATATTTCGCATGTTTTTAAAAGGATCTA
>JAQIWE010001346.1:0-16224 GCA_034698565.1 Campodea plusiochaeta
TAACGGACTTTGAGAGGTCGGCAAAGATTAAATAGTAAATAAAATCGTTTAAATTTTAGGTATATTTACGTAAGTAATAACTTCATTACAGTATGATGTAAAATTAATATTTTACCTGTGTCATTCATTGTCCTATGTGGAATGCCATATGGTCCACCACTAATATAACGAATCATTTCCATTGACACTGCTTCCGTGTATGGCATACTGAAAAACAATAAATACTATTATTTATTTAATCTAAAGTTTATAACAGTCTTTGTGATTTCAGCATTGTGCTTTATTTTTATTTTTTATATTTCATTGTTTGAGCGAATATACTCGTGATACCTCTCTCTGTCATCAGAAGTAGGAAATCTACGTCTGCCAATAACATCATCAATTTCTTTCTGGATCTTCCTTTGTACATCTGGATATCTTATTAGAAGAAGTATTGCCCAATCTAAAGCTGATCCAACTGTATCTGTTCCAGCCAAAAACAAACTTCCAAAGACCATTATAAAATGCTATTTATAGAAAATTGACTTTTACAAAGGTTCTTATACTCTATTTTCTTTAAATAACACCATTCTTTTTATTCGTATCATAATTATTATATTCTTTCACATCTGATTGTCGGTTTGGGTCATTCATGAACAAATAGAAAATATTGGTTAAGACACATCGGTCAACGGAAAGGTATTATTTCTATATTTAGAATAACAGCAAATTATTTTGCTTTGAATATTTACTTTTTTATAAATACTAAATTATTAAATACAAGTTCTGAAAGATAATGAAGAAGATGGGTTGTTCATTTTCGTACTGCGGTATACATGGGTGACCAGATTCACAAAGTATTTCACCGTATTTTAACGGAGTTCGACTGTATCCCAAGCGTGATGTTGCAGCGTATTACACCGAATTGCAGCAAGCTGTACTCGAGGCGTATTGCAACCGTATTACGAACGTTTTGTATATACATAATACCACCTTAGTAAGACAAAGGTTAAAAAGTAAGACAAAGGTTAAAAAGTAAGACAAAGGTTAAAAAGTAAGACAAAGGTTAAAAAGTAAGACAAAGGTTAATAGCTTAGTAAGACAAAGGTTAACAACTTAGTAAGACAAAGGTTAACAAATAATAAATAAAGAACTGATGCTTCAGTTCTTTGTTTATCATTTTAATAAAACATCTATATATTTCGTTATGTAATATAGGTGAGCAAAAGTGACGAAGGAATTTACACATGTACTCCTTACAACGCTCATGGTACTGAAGGTGCATCTGGATCAATGAAAATATTGGTTATAGCTCCAGCACAATTTCTAGTTACACCAGACTATGTATACCAGGAGAAAATAGGAAATACCATTGAAATGCCATGTGTTGCTGTAGACTCTAGATCGAATGTAACATGGAGAAGAGTAAGATATTTTTTTATGAAACAGATTCGAAATAGGTCGACGAATACTGTAAGTTATTATTAAATTCTTAGAATAAATGATTCTTTGGTATTAATATGTTAGATTTGCTATCTGTATACTAAGGAATCTATTAAAAAGACCACTTCAAGGTGACTTAATAACTATAGGGTTGTTCATAAATTAAGTAGAGTTCATTTGACCTTGAGAGTTCTTTTTAGAAAATACCCACTATAGATTTCTCTAAGAATTTTAAATGAAAGTGTTTTTCTTCGGAATTATAGTCCATTTCACATGAATTATACACCCCACTCTTTGATCTTGGAAGACGCTTTAAATCCAGCGTCTTGGAAGACGCTGGATTTTCTAAAACTCCTCAAATTATATCGTTAAATTTACATGTCAACTCTATTACCAGTACCATTCATCAATATTAAGTTATGTCAAACACTGACGTGACAGTGGGTCCTCCAATGTCAAAAGTGGCGTATAATTTAAAAATATGTAACGTAAAAAATAGTAACAATTAAAATATAATCGGTGAGGGATATTTTTAATCTAAAATATTTACCATTGGTTTAAAAATGTAATGAATTTTTTTATATAGAAATTGACTCTTTGAGATAGCCCAAAACAACCAGATAATTAACAAATTAACCTAATTTTCAGATAAATAATTTTCCTTATTTATTTATAATAAATGAACATCTATCAAAACAAAAATCTCTCATATCTCTTTTGAACTTTAAAACTCTTTCCTTCTTCACTAGGAAGACGGCTTTGATTTTAAAAATCAACGGATGTTAATTGATGAAACAAAAATCAAAATAGAGAATCTTACTGAAGACGATTTTGGAAATTACGAATGTGTAGCTGCAAACACATTTTCAAAAACTATGTTTTCAACAATGTTATGTATAGATGCTGGAAATACTTTTGATCTATTTTCTAATGTTTCTTCAGATTCTGTTAAGTTATTTTGGTTGCCAATGTCAGAATATAACCAAACTTTCAAGTCATTGTAAGTATGCCGTACTGAAGCAAACAAAACATAATTTCTATAAATATTTGAAGTGTTTTTGTACTAGTATTTGTTGTACAATGTATGCTTTTTAACAGGTGGTTTATTTTTATTTTTTATTTATTTAGCCTAAGAACTGCTTAAATTTTTCAAGAGAATGTCGAAAATTCCATCCTTAAAAATTAACAAGTAAAATATATTTATAAACATTAAATTTCGTGAGCATTTTATAGTAAAGACTTGGTAATGCATTCTGCAGTACTGTATACCCCACTAATATCAATGACCTTGGAATGGAAATCGCGGGGCGGGTGGTTTGTAAGGGTGAACCCCTGGGAGTTACGGGTTGTTATGCACAATTGAAGTGCATAGGTTACAGAAGTAATTAGGATACATTGAAATAATTTTTGGAAATGCTCCAGTTTCCTTTGAAAATTTCAAATTGTAATTTCTGTTAGATAATAAACAGAGAGGAACAAAATAATAATATATTATGTAAGCCATGTATTTATGATAATACAAAATGGCCATTTTTCATGAACAAGAAGGACGTAAGAAGTTGGTAGATATGCTATAAATGGATGAAAAATCTAGCATAAACAAAGTTGCATATGAAACTTTGAATGTGGAATGGAATGTGGAAAGGTTTTTTTCTGCCTCAGTGCATATTTCTCTGATGAATGAAATTAATAATAATTCTAATATACAATATAACAAAACACGTTAACAAACCAAACTTATTTTGAAGTACAAGTTGTAATCGGTTACCTTACTAGATTTCATTATACAGTATATAAAAGAGTATTAAGTAGTCATTTTCTCAGTTACATGAATATTTGTCACTCACATGGAAGAGAAAATTGATTATTATGCAGTCTTGTTTAGTATTCCATCTTTGCAGTTTTTTATTTCAGCAATACAACGTAATTATAAAAGAGAATATTATGAATAGTATTGTTATAAAGTATAACCGAATGGTGTGAACTATTTTTTGTTCTAGATACTCAAAATCAGGAGACAACAGTAAAAAAATTGAAATCATTCCACATGGAAGTAATGATCTAACAATAGGAAATCTATTTCCATCTACAACATATGAGTTTCAAGTTATTGGCATGAATAGTACAGGACACTGCATTGTATCCAACACTATCAATATTACAACTGATGGTATTTATTTAAAAATATTCACAAGTCACGCAGATTTGGAGAGAAGCTAGTAGTATTACCAAGGAAGCGAGCTTCTAACAGAGCCTAGCTCGTCTAGTTTCGTTTGAAAGAGACAAGACCGAAATTGACTGGTCTAGCCACGAATGAAACGCAGCACTTTCTAAATCATCGCTTGCCTCTTTAAATTAAATTCGTTACTATATTTAGTTAAACTTCTCCTCACAAATAAAAATTTGTAACTTTTTTATTCTTTAAAATGCTTCTCTCAATTTAAAATCGCATTTTTACTGTGTACTTCAGTTCTTTTCTTATTTTTTTCGACCCCTCTTGCCTCTTTTGTATTAATTCATTTCGTTAGTATTTTTTCTGTTGTTACATTTTTGTTATTACCCAGAGTTTAAGTTCTCAGCCTTTTCTCATCTAACTTTAGAACCAATAATAAACTATCTTTTTTGTTTCTTTAAATTCAAACCATTAAACGAGATCTAAAATAACGAGCTGCTCCGTTATGAACGACCGAGTTCGAGATTAGTTGATAATAAACGAGATTAACGCTGTCCGAGACATTAGTTATTATATTATTTAGTTATTTAATCTTGGATTCTTTAAAGCACACTGAAGAATGTCAAATTTCTGTAAGTGATTAATAATGTTTGTTTGATGAAAACTTAAAATATTAAAAATAATAATTGTTTTCAAAATTGAAAAACAAGTAGAAAATAATATTATATGCTTGCGATTAGTTTAATATTTTTATGATCTTTATGGGTAAGTAAAGCAAATACTATAAAGAAAACTGCATTTGACAGAGATAAAATTATTCTCACTACTGAGAAAGTCATCGGTCTGTTCAAATATATAGCAATATTCACTAATGTTACTGATTCCCTTTTTCCTGTTTTTTCAGGCCCTCTTCGTTGTTCTGAAAATTCAAATGGTATAATGTATGTCCAAGTAAAAGATTCAATTATTTTGAAATGCAAATCGAGAGGAAGATCAAACTTTAAGATCTTATGGTTCAAAGACAGCTCACCTATCAACTCAACGGAATCAGTGAGTGTAGAAGTACAAACAATAGTTTTACTTGGCGATTAAATGTTTTGATTATATTGGATAAATCTGTTTCACTTAGATGGTATTAACTTCTGAGTAAATTTTCTATAAATTTATTTCACACCCAGTAAATCAGTAAACTTTCAACAAAGTAATCACGCCTCAAAGATGGTGACGGAACAGTAACAATATAATGATGTACGTATTACCCTGATAATAAAACGTGGCTCTTTCTTGTAAATGTTCGACTTTAATGCAGACTTATTATAATTATAAAATTTGCAATAGTTTCCCAATTTTAGAGTAATATGTGTTAATTAGTTTGCAATAAAGTTGATAATTCACAATTAAAAAAGATATAAGATCCAACTTTTATTTTACTAACTTCCCTGATAAATTTATGTATTATACCTCACTACCAGTTTTCTGTTTGACCTCAAATATCTCAATAACTTTCGTCTCTATTGGCGACCTACTGTGCTTTCTTCCCGAGGCGGAATTATCTTCGACGTTTTCGTGCCTCAAAATTGACAATCTCAAAACCAAAGCAGCAAAAACTCCTAATGAAAATTCCGCCACTGGGTTGTGAATCGTTTACCAATAGACAGTACTCAGTAGCTCAGATTTGTTCACAGATAAAATTCTCAAATGACAGCACAGAACTTAAAATTTCCTCTGTCTCTTCTGAAAACTTTGGACATTACCATTGCACTGATGTTAACACTGATGGAATAACACAGCACACATCCAACGTAATAAAAGTACTGGAAGCCGCAATAATAACCCCACCAACTTATTTAATTGTATTCGAAGGAGGGAGAGCACTATTACCCTGCAAACCAATATCATCAACAGAAAATTTTACTGTTAAATGGTTTAAGGAAAATGCTCCTGTTGAAGAAGTAAGACTTAATGCAGTGTCAATTAGTATTATCCTAAACAAAATTTTAGGCATCCAATTACAAAATAAAATATAAAAATCGGTTAATCATAGAAAAAAAATGTTAAAATCACTATAACAAAATAAGTACAGCTTTACCGTAAATATAGTCTGTGTATATAGACCTTATTCAAAGAATATAGCCATACAGTTGTTCGGTATTTATTTTTTCCCACATATTTTTAATGCACATTTGATTAAAATAAGTCAAAACCTGTTATCTTTAAAAAAACAAAACAAAAAAAAATCAACGATAGTTATGTCGTCTCGTGTGTTCAGTAGAGCATTTTGTCATAAATAATTTGTTATTAAAGGATATTATAAGGGAATTAAATGGATGAAATTACACACCTTACAAAAAAGAAAAGTGAGAAGAGCCTCTTGTTACCATTGGCATCATTGTAAGAAAAATAAAATGAAAATATTAATAACGAATGTTTCTTTTATCTCATGCTTATATACTGTATAATAGCTGCCATTCTTAACAATCTTTCAGATATTCCTTCAAGTCAGTCATGCGGAAGACCTTTATGATGGAACTCTCATCATAGATTCAGTGAAATCTGAAGACACAGGCAGTTACACTTGTGAAATCTCCATTGAAAGCGATGGGAAAACACAAGTTGCCTCAACTTTTCTTGATGTTCAGTGTAAGTCAATTATGGTGTAAGACCAGAGATGGTGTGAGTCAAATATATTTAGACGCAAGTGATCCATAAATCAATTAACTGAACTTATGCCAACTCACATAATTATATGTTTGTCTTTTTTTCACTAGACACACTCCCTGATGCTCCTATATACATCTTACTCAGAGAGTGTATATTGTGACTGGGGAACTACCTTTTCCGCTTTCCTGTGCAACATACTTGCAATATTGTAATAGGTGGATTAAATCATAGACCTAAAATGGAATTATATAGTAATCTTTATTAGTCAAAATTACAATGAACATCTAAGAGTGGTGTGATAATGGGTTACACACATACATACAACATATACAATAAAATAAAGATAAAACAAGTGAAGGCATATGTTGGTTGCTCCTTAGATGAAGGTTCCTTTCTTGGAATGACGAGCCACCGTTCTCCTCACCAGATGGATCACGGGATCAGGGATCACCAGATGTACTATACTCAGGGAAAGCTGCCCACAAGGGGGAGTAACCTGAGGTACGTTCAATAGATCCACCCATACTATACAAACATAGGAATTCCTAGAAGCACATAGTCCGATGGGAGCGACACACAATAGTTAGATCAAGTTATTGCGCTGAACTGGCCTGTCTTCTCCACCTTTCCATTCCTATTAGCTTCTGATGCATACTGGGTAGTTGAGTGAATGAGTTACGCCCTCCACAATTCATGTGATCACAATTCATTCTGTTTCCAATAGATAGAGATAAAATCGGGAGGGGTAATACCACTATTCAAGGGGTTTTGTCTGACACCTTTGCAGTATACAAAAATATGTTCTGTAAAGTACATAATTTATTTTTAGTCTATAATGGGAACTGACTCATTTGAACTCAGAAAAGTAGTTTTCATTAGTTTTTGTTGCCTCCTCCTGACTAAACGAAAAGCTAAGTTGCTGATGAGAAGTCCCCTTCAGCTGTTGACATTGGTTAACAACATATACTTCTACAAAATATACTGTATAAGTCAGAATTCGCATCACTTCGCAGATCCGTGTTGTTAATAAAACTGTACGGTGCTTAATTTTCTAAAAGATATTTCAATGCAAAAATGGCCTTTTAATTAAGATACAGATCAGATTTATGATAAATTGAAGAGAATGAATATACAATTCATTTGAGATATAAAATGTCTCTAAACTAATAGCCGATCGTGCGCTATCAGTGATGACAATGTTGAAAAAGAGCGTCAAATCATGATTTATTACGTGCCTTCATAATTTTAATTTTGAACATAAAACTCAATGTATTGTACTTTCAAAGTAAATAAACAAGTTTTCGTTGGAATGTTAAAATAACTTTCTTGTGAAAATACATCAACTTTTTTTATTCTAATGAAAAAGCGCTTTTTCATTATACATAAAAAAATGTTGATGTATTTTCACAAAAAAGTTATTCTAACATTCCAACGTAAATTTAGGGCGCGATTCTATAACTATATCCATATTTTTATAGGTTATCTAATATTACAAACAAGTTTTCAAAATTTCAACAAATTTCATTATGAAGTTTCTTAAGACATTAGTTTTTACATACGATGTTCTTCCTATTTTAGTGGTGAAGATTTACATTCATGTGTTAACAGATGAAGAAAACGTCTTTATGTGAAATTCAGTGTGCACATAAACTACTGAACAGAAATTTGGAAAACTGGTTTATATTTGGACAAAGTAGAAGGTATCAAATTTTCAGATCTGTAGCTACAAAATTAAAAATTTTGAGAACATCCTTTTATAAAGAATGGATATTAGTTTTTAAGCACATTATATCTCAAATGAATTGTACATTTCTTCTTTTCCATTGGAGTCATCAATCGTATCTGAATCGAAATGAAAACGGTTATTATAATTGACTGATGTACGTATGTATCGTCTTCTTCAATGGACCCCATCCATGCACTGCACGGGTTGGACAGAATATTTCCACTTCATAAAGGCTACAATATACTATATGCTCGCAGTGTGTATATACATACAGTATATACAGCATATCCTTCTTCATTAAAACTTTTAGCAACGAAGCTTAAGTCAGAGATCTTTTAAACTCACCAAAAGCACAAATGTGCAAATGTAAAAGTAAATGACTTGGAAACAACAAAATCTCAGATACTAATTAAGTAATTAGTTAGATTGGTATTTACAGTTTCATATATTGTAAATATTAGTTTCATATTGTATTTACAGTTTCATATTGTACACAATATGAAACTGTATAGATCACGGTTTCTTGTGGGTTATATATCATTGAAAAGTCAGGATTATTATGTTAGCTGTCCGCATATAGAGGAGGACAGGGTAGAAGGAATTCTCAGAGTTTATATTATACTCACACATTTTAAAGTTGATGACTGTTAAAGTAACATTTTTTATGAATTATTATTAATCTACAATTTGTTAATGATTAATAATATCGACCTGAAATTCACCTTACCATCATTTTTAATGGTTTCCAAAATGCAATCCACCTTAAAGGGACAAATGCTGTCATGGGAAGATAATGTTCACAGGCTGTAATTTCAAAGGCTATTATGGAATTTTGAAGTATATTGTAATCAGTCATTAGTCATTGTTAATACAGATCAAATTAAGGTATTCTTAATTTTTTTTTCAATTTTCTTGTTACTGCTTTACAGAAGAAAACAACAAGTATTTAATGGTATTATATTATTGACGAAAACTTTTGTTTTTGACATTTTTTTACTGTTAAGACCGTAGCGGCCGTAATACTGTTATAAAACGAAACATTTGCAGAAAGAGAACAAGATTCTCTTTCAATTGATGTTTACGACTACTTTCTAACGTCAACATTAAACGCGGTCTCGTTTTTTTGGGGCCACCATGTATTTTACACTGTTTACAGTATTGTTAACTCTGACGAGCGAGTGAGACAAACGAGATCAAGATCTTAATAGATATTATATAAGATTTCCATTTATATATTTTATTTCAGATCCTGCAGAAGTGATAACGTTTAATGAAACAATTCAGTATATTACACTGGGTGTTTCATACATAGTTCCGTGTCATATTAAATCAAATCCACCTACACTATTTGTAGTATGGATATTTAATAAGAAAGTAATCGATCCATTTTACATAGAAGGAATTAGTATTTTGAAGAATGGATCATTATTAATTGAAAAAGTAAGTTCCATAATATTATTGAATGTATACTATATTTGTCAGCTGCGACTTGCGAGACAGATATTCCTTCTCTTTCTATACCGGAATTAATATTTTTTCTTTAAAAACTCCTGTCTATGCAACGGAGAGGTTTTTTATGTCGCAAAGACTGAAAGTTCAAAGTTCTCTATTTTGAACAACTATCACAAATAAAGTAAATTCGTCTGAACAATCCATAATACTTTGACTGGGAGAAAATAAACTGATAATTATACGTATTCAGCCATATTTGAAGTTCCTACAATAACAGAAAATGAGACAATTTCCTTCTTTATTAAAACATTTAACAAATAAGTTTAAATCAGAGATCTCTTAAACCCACCAAAAGCACAAATGAGAAAATGTAAATGAAAATGACTCTGAAACAACAAAATCTCAGAGAGATTAGTACTTACAGTTTCATATACAAATTATTATTATATTTTCTCTAAAATAAAATAATTTAATTAAAATATCAATGCGGCTATCGACATATCGGATTGATTACACCTTTATGTTTCAGTTGCAAACTTGCACTAATTTATTTTATAATTATTATACCATTTTTATATAGCAAAATATTACAGGTTACTGCAAAGAAAGAAGGTGTGTACAAGTGCACACCATACAATATTCATGGTACAAAAGGTTCATCTGTGAATATGAATGTTTTTGTTGGCAAACAACCAGAGTTTGTCATTGAACCATTAGAAAGTTATAAGAAGAAAGTGGGTGAAACATTAGAGATACCTTGTGAAGTTGCAGAGTATACTGACAGAGAGAGAACTAACGTTACGTGGAGAAAGGTTAGTGTGATTTTCATAAATAAACCTATAACTACTTTGTCAATTTACTTGCCAAGGAAATGTAAACTCTATAAACAATTGTAACATGTTTACATGAATTCATATTATCATAAAGTTTTTTTTTTTCTTGCACATCATCAGATGTTAATAATTGTACAATAACACGCATTAACTCGATTAAGTCTAATAACACAAATAGAAAGTAGTACGTATTTATAGACAGACTTTTTTACCCTCATCCTTCCCTCGAATAAAAAAATATATAGCTTTATGTTCTACAGTACTTCAAAATTGTTTGCAAAGTTTTAGTTGTAACCCTACTCTCTAAGTCATGATGCAAGGTGAATCTCAAATCACATGAGTTAGATTTATAAGTATTAAAATTTCACGAGTTTAAAACTGATAAAATACTGTCTTTCAGTATTATTGTTGAAAGATCCTTAGTAGAAAGATTACACTAATAAATCATAAAAGTTGATGTAAGAACTCAGGTTATTATAATAAAACTGAGACCTGATCATAATACAACGATATCTGTGGCCTGGGTAAATATCAGTTCTGAAGGGTCTTGTGTGTTCTAGTTTTGCGGTTTGCACAGAAGAATTATATCCTCTCCAATAAGTAGTTCTATTCTTTCCTGAACTAATTTGACATGGAATAGCATAGATCTTATAATACCGCAGTTGTAAATTGTAGGTATGTCCAAAATACTTAATATAAAATCGTAGTTACATTTGTGAAAAGTAATTGAAACCTTGTAACAGAGGTACTTTATAAACCTTTTCTTGGAGGGGGTTCAAGCAACGTCTTCATCACAGAAAATTTTGTTAAGAATAATTTTCTCTATGTCTGCCTATTTTGTTCTTTTCTATTCTCCTCAATCTTCTCTATTCTTGCTCTTGCACTGCCTTATGTTATGCTGTTGCCTATCTTGTTAGATACACTACCAATATGTTAAACCTTTTACTTGATAGCTATACTAACAATGTGGTAATTAAAGATAAGTTTCTCAAATAAATACTGTAAAGGTGAAAGAAGACTTTCCTTTACCTAAACTAAAACTAATCATGCAAGCTTTCATATTGAATATATTGTGGAATGCTGCCTTGTGGTGGGATAAACAACTTGGAGTAAAATATAGTCTTATTTACTAGACTATTGAGCATAACTGTAAATATAATAAATACAAAAATACTTATTACAAATACACTGCGATGATACCTTGGTCGCCTTATAAGAGGTAACCTAGGTACCAGAGTAACACTAGCAAAAGTTAATTTGGTTATAATGTTTTAAAAAGTTAATCTTTTTAACTAATATACATAATGAATTTTTATGTTTTTTTTTTGTCTTGTATAGTCTAAAATAATTCGAAAAACTTCCTGTATTAAAATGATGTTTAGATACAGTACTTACTAATTATGGATCACTTACCCAGTGTGTTTGATGAGTATTGTACACTGTGAAAACACAGAATTTTAACTTTTAGCACTCTGCAAACACACTAACTTCCAGCACTAGTTGTTTGAAAAATTTTATTATGCCGTAGTCACATAAATACAAAGAACATTGCCATTAATTCATATTTTTTCACTAATTTTTTCTAAAACACATCAGTACGTCATAACATTTTCTTAGTTTCATTTTTATAAAACCACCGTGGGTGTTCAGATGTTCTTTTCTGACAGAGTAAAAGTAAAAACTGTATAATAAATTAACAAGTAACTATACATGTCCTAATTACCATTAACTCTAATATTGTAAGGAAAGACAGACACATGTTATTGAACATATTCAATGTGTTCCAATCTCAGTATAATAAAAAAGTATTATTTCGTAAAATTTCGAGTTTACTGCAAACTCATTTTCAAACAATACAACAACAAAATTGCATTGGAGCCCATCAAATATGTCCAATATCTACTTTCAGTATACCGGTATAGATTTTTCCACACGCAACTAAGGCAACTGCCATAATATTAATTTAAAAATCAAAGATTAGACAATTAAACTATCTCGAAAAGTATAAAACTAGGTTTGATTTACTCATCGTGAGAAAATTTACGTTCTACTTTATCATTATACAGCAGGAAGACGATGGTGATCTGCTTTCCAATGGTAGAATCACATTCAGTGCAAGTAACATCACAATACATAATCTGAAACCAGAAGATTTTGGAACATATGAATGTGTAGCAACCAACTATTTTGGAACCAGAATGTTTTCGACATTAGTTGTTGAAGAAAGAGCAGATCTCGATAGACATCCTCATAATGAGGAATCTACCAGTTACAATAAAACTTTGGAAATAATGTACGTGACAATATTATTTGGAGATACAGAACACTATATACTGGTTTGCAACATATGAGAGGAAAACCTTATAAAACAGTGCAAGCTATAGGTGGATTGAAAATTTTGTACTTCTATTACACTCTTCCGTTTAATATGAATCACTCCATATACGTCGTTTCATAGCACTTTTTGTGCAATAAATTCTCGAAATTAGAAAATTCACCAATGTAGGTCTTATATAATGTTTTTAAACATAAATTTTCTCTACTTTAAAAATTTATACTAAAAAAATATCTAATGGATTGTAAAAACTTTTAGGAGTGTCAATTCCAGTGTGCATTTAATATACAAAACTCTTTATTGCGTGTCATTACAGCAGCAACGCAAATGAAAAAATTGGTTATGATGTAGCATTCGCAATGTTAGAATGGCAAAAGAAGACCCCAGTTCCTGTGACCGAAGGTATAGTCTATTAGCCACACAAGATCTCTTAAATACATTTTATCGTTATCTACTTTATTCTTTTTCAGAAAAGCATGCTGATGAGCAGTTCGACTCGGAGGTACCTGAAGAACCTTCATCCAAAGGCGATTCTCTAATTTTAATATGTTAATGGGAAAAGAAAAGAACTTCACTGTTATGTATATTATTCACTGTTCATTTTATGTAGGTTTCGATATAAGATTGAGATTCTTACCAATTCACTTTCTTTTATTTTGGAAATTTTGCTGCATAATATAAGACTTTTTATTTGTAGCGAAGGTAGAACATATGTCCACGAAAGATCGCACCCGATACCTTTTGAACTATTAATTTTATAATATTAGTTTAATTGCAAACTTACAGTAAAAATTCTGAATTTTCAGATGGCTTTGTCAGTTTTGTTCTAGGAACAACAAGTAACGCTACAGCGATGCCAAATTTCTTAAGATAATAGGGAACAGACATCTTGTCCATCGACAAAGTTGCAGAACTGAAAATTTTCAGTTCAAAACATGTCATTATTTTTGCTGAATTTTCATCTATCTCATTTTCCAGACCCCCAAAATACAGTAAAAAGGGAAATATAACTTCATTAATGGGAAATATAACAGCATGTTTCAAGAAGATATTCCCCTTTTCTGGTGAAATTTTGCTGAATTCAGGGGGTCTGGAAAATAAGTTTAGATGAAAATTAATCAAAAATTATTACATGTTTTGAACCTGAAATTTCCAGCTCTGCAACTTTATCCACAGACAGAATGGTTGTTCCCTATTGTTTTAAGAAATTTGGCATCACTGTAGGATTAATTGTTGATCCTACAAACAAAACTGACTATGCCATCTAAAAATTCAGAATTTTTACTATACAAGTTTGCAATTTAAATTAATATTCTAAAATTAATAGTTCAAAAGTTATTTGTGTGGGGCGATCTCTCGTGGACACCCTGTATAAAGATCTCTCTTCCACTTAACTACAGTTAGTTTACAATATTGAGAAAAAATAATTATAAAACAAAGACAAGCAGAAATAATTTTGAACAGATAAAGCAAAAATATATGTACAAAATAACAATATTATTATCTGGAAAAACAAATCATACATGTGGATATATAGAATAAAAGTCTTCTTAACGTTCAGTTGGTAATTTTTAGACCATACATTTTTTTATTCAAAAGCCTACTAAACTGAGAATCTTTCTTTCTATATTTTATTATTAATAATAGGCTTTTATGGTTTCTGTGAAACTTTCTATGGAGTTTCTGTAAAAATTTACTTTCTTTCTATGGTGTTTCTGTGAAAATTGACTTTCTTTCTATGGTGTTTCTGTGAAAATTTACTTTTTTTTACTTCTTTAAACACAAGAGAATGAATATAATGAAAATACGTTATTTTAAGTGGTTTCACATCACAGCAGCATTACATTTTATTGAGAATTTTAAACAACTATTTTAACTTTCCAGGACTCCTTGGTAAGCAAGGACGACGTTAACTCGATCATCCCACTTTGAAGAGTTTGCTCTACAGCACGAATTTTTAGGTTGATTCTTCCAACAACTTCAAATTCTATTCTTTGGTTCTCACACGCGGAAGTCTACGCGTCATCGTAACCGGATTGATAACAATAAAGTATTTTCCTGAGTGGGTCACAATACCGGATTTATAATCCTTTTACTGAAAATACCAATCGCCCTGTCTCCACAAATACAATACAGCTAACATATCAAAAGATTTATTACTTTAATTCTAAATAATATGTTTGACTTAAATCTGACCAGCTATTATCATATTTTTAAATTATTCTTGTCAAAGAATAAGGATGTCAGGAGATTATTGATTTAGCCTACTGTTATCTACGACGTAGAAAAAGCTTTTAGAACTAATTTCTAAAGATTTAATCTATTTGTGGAAATTTGAGAATGGAAGTCAACAACTTGTGAGTGAAAAATATCGAAAGAATACATTTTTATAATGATCCTTTATTTCTATTTCTTTCATTGGATTACAATAGTACGATATTAGTCCCACCAAACATTAGGAGTTTATCGGTAGGTTCATTTTTTTAAATAAGAAAGATTACTCTAAATTTGTACAACACTAAAAAATAATAATAACTAAATATGTCCTATTGACTAATATTGCTTGTTTTGAACATAGTATTGCACAAACAATTAAATTTTGTTACATCAGGCTATTTTATTATGAAATTAATTTAAAAAAAAGTAGAAAAGTAAATCACTCACACATCATATTCACTCATCACATTCACACCTTTTGTACATAATTCTACCTCACACACAATCTTATAACGAAGTTATGGAATAATTAAGGAAAAAAACTTTCAATCGCATTTGACCGTCACATGGGTCACTGTTGACCTTGAAAAAAGGTGAGATAAAATGGATTGATTGTATGGTCAATATAATATTGAGTCGAGTCATAAGGGTTATCTGTTGTTGTTCAGTTCTTATTAATATTTCAAATTTCGGAAACTTCTAGCTTCCCAAACACCTTAATTGAATAGGTTTTTCTGAACCGTTTCATATTATTATCCGGAGCGTCATTCCATCTATTTTCGAGCACACTTCTTTCTCAAGAACTCTGTTTGAAGGGGCGCAGTTGAGTGTAATGTAGTTCGTCATGCATAACGTTACAGAAGATTGCGTTCTGACAGTACAACATACAAATACAGTTACAGTAATAACAACATATGTTATGCCTTTGTTTGCAAAACGATTCAAACAATATGTTATACACATTCTGCCTCGAGATATGGATTTGTCTTTTTTTTAGATTGTTTAGTTTTTTTTTCAGATTCTTTGATGATTATTCTGGGACTTTATTTTGCAATTTTGGAAAACAAAGTTCATTGTAGCATTTAACATTCTTCTATTTGTATTAAAAAAAATCAAAGTTAAACTTTGTTATAAATGAAATGTTCTTAACTGACTACTTTACATTAGAAAAATAAATTAAGAACAAGAAAAATAACCCATAACCTCGGTCTATCCAGGACCGTGCTCTATTAACTGAGCTATTGAATCGGACAAATTTTTCTCATTCTTAATTTTACATAAAAGTTATGCTTCTAATGCTTCTAATATTTAATAATATTACGCACAGTCTGTTAGGAAGTAAATAGTTCAGTGTCATTTAGTATGTGCAATTTGATTGCTTCTATTTGACGAGTAACTATTATGT